>JAQZBX010024479.1:0-30136 GCA_029593785.1 Cabassous unicinctus
AACTGCTTCTCAAAAACTGCTCCCTCTGTCCTTTGCCTTGCCTTTTATATTCAATTCCCGGACCCACGAAGGGGTGGGGTTCAACACCCTACTGACGTGGCCCAGTCAATGCCCAAATCATAACTTAATCATGTCCAGATTAAAAGATCAGTTTACAAGCATGATCCAATTATATTTTTGGAATTCATAATTATATCAAATTGCCAAATGGCTACAGGTAGTTTCTGTGTTTCTAAGAATTTGTTCATTTCATCTTGGTTTTCTAATTTGTTGGTGCACAGTTGTTCATATTATCCTCCTATAGTTCTTTTTGTTGTCAGTGGGGTTTTCATTTCTGATTTTAATAAATTTTGATATCTTTCTTTGTTTCTTTGTCAGTCTAGCTAAAATTTTGTTGTTTATTGACCTTTTCAAAGAACCAAATCTTGGTTTTGTTAATTCTCTCTATTGTTTTTAATTTTCCATTTATTTTTCTTTTTCTTTAAGATTACATAAAGGTTACATAAAAATTATATGGCATTCCCATGTGGCCCACCCCCTCCCCCTCCCACACTTTCCTACATTAACAGCATCTTTCATTAGTGTGGTATATTTGTTACAATTGATGAGCACATACTGAAGCACTGCTATTAAAGTAGACTATAGTTAACATTATACTTTGTACTTTATCTCACACAATTTTGTAGGGTATGACAAAATATATAATGGCTTGTAGCTGTCATTTCAATTTCATGCAGGACAATTCCAATGTACAAAAATGCCCCCATATTACACCAATTCTTCCCTCTCCCTCCCCTCAATACTTCTGGCGGCCATTCTTTTATATTTTGTTTCTTTTGTGTTCTATTTCTTTTTCTCTGTTTAATCTTTGTTACCTTGTACCTTCTATTTACTTTAAGTGTATTTTAATATTCTTTTTCAAGACTCTCCAGTTATGAAATTAGGTCTTTGATTTGAGATCATTCTTCCTTTTTTATGCTGGCATTTAATGGTATAAATTTCTCTCTCAGCACTGCCTTTGCTGCAGGACATATGTTTTATTATGTGTTATTATCATTTGCATTCCCTTCAAGATATTTTCTCATTTTTCCTTTGATTTCTTCTTTGACTCTTGAGTTACATAAAATTATGCTGTTTACTTTCCATGTATTTGTGAATTTTCCTTTTCTCCTGTTATTGATTTCTAGATTGAATCAATTGTTGTCAGGCAAGATACATTATAGGATGTTAACTTGGCAGAATTTATTGAGATTTGTTTTGTGACCTAAAATATGGTCTATCCTAGAGAATGAATCATTTGCAGCAGAGAAGAATGTGTATTATTCTTCTTTTGGGTGAAGTGTTACAGATAGATGTGTATGTGTAGTTGCTTTAGAGTTTTGTTCAATTCTTCTCTTTCCTTATTGACCTTCTGTGTAGATGTTCTACATATTATTGAATGTGATGACTGAAGACTCCTTCTATTAATGTAAACCCATTTATTTCTCCCTTCAAGTCTGTCAATATTTGCTTCATATAATTTGTAGTTCTGCTGTTAGGAACAGCTATATTTAAAATTATTTTATCTTCCTGTTGAATTGATCACTTTATCAATAGATAATGAACTTCTTTTTTCTTTGTACAAATAGACAGTTTTGGCTATTTTATCTCATATTGGTGTTGTTACCGTACCTTGCTTATAGTTACTACTAGCATGGTATATATATTTATATATATTATTTTTCCCATTCCTTCACTTTCAATCTACTTATATATTTAAATTTAACGTGAGTTTCTTGTAAACAGTTGAGTCATGCTTTTTTAAATCCATTCTGTCACTCTCTGTCTCTTTTTTTAAAGTAACTACCATTAAATTCATGGCAATCTTCTTCCATTCTACTATTTTGTCTTTGTAAATATTATATCATATTTGATCCTCAGTTCTTCCATTGATACCTATTCTCATATTCTCATATTTACTTGATGTTTTTGTATTGTAACATTTTATGTTCCTACTTATTTCTTTCTGAATATATATCAGATATTATATTTTTGGTTACCATGGTGTTAAGATTTAACATCCTAAATGTACAACAATCATAATTGATTCGATATCAACATAACATCAATTTCATACACAAACACTGTTCCCATAATCCTTCATCCCCCAACATTTTTTTTTTTTGGTCAGGCAATGTACCAAATTTTACCTTTGGAAAATGTATATCCCAAATCTTCAATTTATCATCATTTCGGCATCTGCATTTAATATCCTTACCAGAGACCTTTATTCTTTATGTACTATGATCTAATATCTAGTGTTCTTTCTTTTCATTCTGTATAACTTCCTTTAGTATTGCTTGTAAGGCAGGGCTATTGGTAATTAACACCTTCATCTGTTGTTTATTGGGTAATGTCTTAATCTCTCCCACATTTTTGAAAGAAAGTCTTGCGGGATATAAAATTTTTGTTTGGTAATTATTTTCTTTTAGCACTTTAAATAGCTCATACCACAGCTTTTTTGCCTCCATGGTTTGTGTTGAGAAATCTGAAGATAATCTACTGGTATTTCATCATATATTGCTCATTGCTTTTCTCTTATGCCTTTAAGAAATATCTTCATGTCCTTAGCATTGGAAAGTCTTATTACAATTTGTCTGGGTATACTTCTCTTTGAGTTTACATGCTTGGGGCTCTCGTGCCTTCTTGAATATCTTTATTCATATATTTTGTGAAATTTGAGAAACTTTATACCATTATTTATTTAAGTAATCTTTATGTTTATGTCCCTTTTCCTTTTTCTTCTCTTTCTGGGATTCCAATAAGGCATATTTTGTTACACTTGATGGTATATTATGGGTCTCATAGACACTGTTTGCTCTGCTTTAATTCTTTTTTTTTTTTTCATTTTGCTCCTCAGCCTGATTCATTTCAATTGTCCTGTCTTCAAGACCACTGATTCTTTCTTCTGTCACATCCATCCTGCTGTTGGAAGCATATAGGATATTTTTCATTTAAATTGTTTTGTTTCTCAACTCCTGTATTTCTATTTGGATCTTATGTAGAATTAATAGAGATTCCCATATTGTTCATTTATTGTTTTCCTCAAACCCATTCATGGTTTCTCCATATTTTCCTTTATCTCTTTAAGCATATTGGAGAATTTTTAAAAAATCTCTATCCAATTAATCTAAGCCTCGTCCTGTTTGTTGATGATTTCTGGATTACTATCTTCTTTTGGTTGGGTCATTATTCCCTATTTCTTTGCCTTGTAATTTCAGTTCCACAGTGTACATTTTAATATTTTAAAGTGTTAACTGAGTTGTTCCTTCTTTATGTAATTTTCCAACTACAGATCTGACAGAAATTTACTTGAGTACCAGGATCTTAGGATTACTAAGAAATAAACCAAAGCAAAACACTTTTCACAGTCTTTGCAAATTGAGTTCCCTTTTTCTTCTGTTCTGGTTTCTATATGTGGAAATTTATATCATTTAATTGAAACATTTCTTATTTCCTAATATAAGCATATAGTGTTATGTACTACCCACCCCAAACTTGATTAGAAATATGTCACAAATTTTAATATGCTTTCTTTTCATATTGTTCAATTCTAAATATTTTCTAATTTCCTTGGATATTTCCCCTTGAAATCATGGATTATTTAGGAATCTGTTTTTTAATTTTCTAGTGTTTGTAGGTTTTCCTATTATTTATCTCCTGTTCATATCTCATTTAAATGCATTAACATATGGAAAATTTTTTCTATGAGATTTTTTTTACACTTGAGAAGACTTTTTTCATTATTAAGTGTAGACTTATTTTGATGAGTGTTCCATTTGTATTTAAAAAAAATTTTTGCTATTAATTTTCATATGAAATGATCAATAAGTGTTAATGATGCAGTATGCTTCTTCATATGGTTTATGGACTTTAGTATACTGATTCTTTTGATGACTAAATGAGTGTTCAATTCCCCATATATAATTGTGGAGTTGTCTATTTTGCATTACAGTTTGGTCAGTTGCTTTTTTATGTATTGTCAAAGTTGTTCTTAGCTATTTACATGTTAAGTATTATGTTTCATGTTTAACTTTTCATCACTATATAATGTCTCCCTTTGTCAATGTTAATTTTCCTTTCTCTAACATTTATTTTGGCTGATATTAATATGGCATGCAAATTTCTTTTTCATAGTATTTGCATCGTGTATATTTTAATCATTTTAATTTTAATCTATCTATATCACTATATTTCAAATGAATATCTATAGTCTATAGTTTGGTAATTTTTAAAGTCAATTTTCACAATATCTGTGTTTTAGTTAGTTTAACTATGTCATGTGCATTAACACAAATTTTGGAAAATTTGGTTTCAATCAACCATTTTTTTACTTGTTTTATGCTGTTTTTCCTAAAATTGCTTACTCCTGTTTCCTCTTCATTCCCTTTTGGGCATATTGAACCACATTTAATATTACATTTTCCTGTGTCTATTGTTTTATCTGAAAATATATTTTGTATACTTTTGTTTAACTTTTTATGTTGTTCTAGTTACTCGTATATATTTCCAGTGCTATGTTCAAAAAGCTAAAACCTAGTGACTTATGCCAAAATAAATGGTTATTTCACAATTTCCAGGGTCAAAAGTTGAAGCATCATTTGGATGAATTTTCTGATCTTGGTCACAGAAGGCTAAAATCAAGGTGGATTTAGAGTTAATTTTCTTGCTGAAAACTCTGCAAAAGAATATGCTTACATACCATTCAAATTTTTAACATAAGCTCCTTCCAGAGTCTGAGCTTCTTGTTTCCTTGGAAGCTTTTAATCACACCGTCACTTGACATTTTAACACCACCTGTAATCCTTCTCACAGGACTTCCTATATGTCAAAGACACAAACATTGTGTTGTATCCTTTTCACATTTCATATCTTTCTGACATCTTACTTGGCCACCAGTCAGAGAAATGTCTTTGATTTTAGGGCCATATGAAATTACTTTGAAGTCACCAAATAATTCAGGGTTATATTAATATTTTAAAGTGAACTGTGCCATATAAAATAAACATGGAAGTGATACCTCATCATATTATCATACTATAGAAATTAGGGCATAGTATCCATGGTGGAGCATATTTAGACATTTTACATATCACAACAATGCACACTAATTTTCAGTCATCTTAGAATCAATATTTTACCATTTTAAGTGAAATGAAGGAATCAAATTCTTTGCCCTTCTATGTATTAATTGTCTTAAGTTTTAGTATTTGCATCTATTATAAATCCTATTAAACAATGTTATATTTGTGTGCTTTAACATCCAAAATATATTAAAGGAATCAAGGAAAAATCATATATTAAATTTATAGAGATATAGCATTTCCGTTGCTTTTCTTTCATTATTGATATTACAAAATTCTTTCTGATATCATTCTCTTCCTGTCTGAATAACTTCTTTTAACCAATATTTTACAACGAGTATCTTAGTAATGAATTCCCTTAGTTTACTTTATCTAAAAATATCTTTATTTCACCTACATTCCTGTTTTAGTCTGGACACTTCAGATAAGCCCAATGAAAAGTGAGGCTGGCAAGTGTGAACTTCACAAAGCAAACTCCTATCTGGATTCTCTAGTAAATATGATGTTGAAGTCCTTAGTTTGAATTCCCCAAGGTATAAATGACAGACTAGAAATTCTAGCAAGAGTCTGCACTGATGCTGAGGCAGAGATAAAACCCTCAATTCTCACCTCCAACTAATTGGATTTGGAGATAACCCAAATTGCTAAAGGGAATCTTCTTTTGTCACTTAGTGGATGCAATTGACTCTGCATACTTTCATTCTTACAAGTAAGCCAATATTTGACTAAATAATTGGACACAATAATTTAGATAAATAAACAAGTGAAAGTAGCCGTCACAATTTCTGAAGGATATTTTTGCTTATAAAAATTCTGAATTATATCTTTCACAATTTTTTACATTTTGCTCCACTTCTTTCTGGCCTCCATGGTTACTGGTGAAAATCCACATTCCTTTAATCATTGTTTCTGCATATATAATGTAACATTACTTTGTTGTTTCTTTCAAGATTTTTTTCTTTTTCTTTAAAATATGGAAGTTTTATGATATGTCTAGGAATGAATATATTTGATTTCATCCTAGTTAAGCTACTTTAGCTTCTTGAAAAGGTAAATGTTTTACTTCCTCCAAATCTGGGGTGTTTTCAGCTTAAACTCACTCTTTCTTTGTTTTTTTTTTTTTTGGCACAGATTTCTTTCTCCTGGCCTATTGTGCCTCCTGTGATATGAATTCTGGTAGTCCAGGAGAAAGATGCCCTATCACTTAAATGAAACACACTCTGAAGCAAATAACTGCCTGGCCTAAAGTGGACACTGACTAGTTAAAAAGTGACAGGCCTACTACAAACTTTAATTCCCACAATGCTGTATAGTACTTCTTTGATAACATCACAAAACACCTCATTTGTGCACTCATGTAACTTTTGCAGAAACTCTGGTCTCATACATTATGGAATGACTTTGTCCTGAGACCCCTTATATTCCGCCTATTTTCCTCACTTCTTTGTGCAGATCTAACTTCATTTTTTTACTAGCCACCATCAAAATAGTATCTCTTTTTCAAGAGTCCCAGTAAAGCTCATGTCTAACCATTTTGTCTAGTGTATTTCTTGGTCTTATGGCTTTCCCAACCCATGTCCTTCAGTGTTGTGTTGAAATAATTGGTGAGCCACAGCCAGGAGACCAAAGGACCACTGGCTGTGGTGAACATGAGCTGTGGAAAGGAAAAATCCTGAGGAAAATCCTGATTTGTCCCTTTATGTCCATGTGGGGAAGAGTGGCTGCCCTCCTGGATGAGTGTGACCAGACACATGAGGACCATAAGAGAATATGGAGTTGTGCACTTGCTTGAGTGTTGTGGAATTCTTTGTGAGTATGGGGATGACCCAAAAATGCTGATGGGAGCAGAAAGCAACCTGCAAGAGCAAAAGATTATTAAGTTTAGTAAATATACCAGACATAATGTCACAGCATTTGGGCTGGTCATAGCTAAGGGCAGTAAAGTTAGCTACAGCAGATTGGCTCAAGGAAAACAAAGAAATCTCCACTTAGAGGAAAAGTTAAAGCTAGAAAGGGATTTTCAGACTTCTACCTCCACACAGGTCTCTCTGAGCAACTAGATAAGAAGGAGATAGTGATTCAAATATAGAAATTATGGAAAAGTCATTAAATCATGTTAAACCACTTGTGCAATGGAATGGTAAATTACAGATACAACATCCCACAGAGACTGAAGTGCTAAACAGGGCATTTGATGGTGAAACCATGCTTCCAAGAAATTAGTTTATTAAAGAATTAACTGAGATATGGAAAACATTCAGACCGCAACTGTTGAAACCCCCCTGCCACCTGGATGGTGTAACTGTGGGCTATTGGAAGCTGATGGAATTAGTTTAACTGCTGGAGAAATAGGAAAACTTATCAACAATAATTTCTCTGTTTTGTTCCCATATTAAATCTAATTGGGCCAGGACAGTCTCATTTATAAAATGAGGGAAAGTCAAAGAAAAAAAAAAAAGAAAAATGATGGCTGCTTTGTAGGCTTCCAATTAAATCATGGTATATTGCTGATAGCAGCCAGTCTCCCCTCTCAACTTGCCTCTATGAAACTGTTTCTAGCATTGACTGCTACTGGGTATTTGAAATAAAGAGAAGTTATGTTTGCATTTAACCACATTGAACCATTATTCTGACAAGTTTGTTTAGTGTTGATGGTAATTGCATGTTGTAAGTGGTTTACTTGGAGACAGTTGCCAAATTTATTTTGGTACCTTAGTTATGTAAGGTATTGAAGTTGGGGGATTGCTGATTTTCTCTAGGTTCTTGGTTATTTCACATAAAATAATTTAAGAACATGTCTTGTTAGTTAGGCCAGTAAAATGAATTTATTGAGAAATGGGAGGAAGGAACAGAGTTTCTTGAGGAATGGGAGAAAGGAACAGAATTTTGCACTGAGATCTTGATGTGGGCTCCTTTAGGCAGAGAGAGCATTTGGGATTGAGAATCTGACTTTATTAAGGCCACTCTTCACTCCACCCCCTTCTTAATATTGGGAGAGGAGCCCCAGCTCTTTGATGTCCTCATTCGTTGCCCCACCTGTTAGATTTGGGGGGGCCAATGATGACGCACACTGTTGGGTTTATCTGGAACGACCTGTTTGGAATTATCGGGGACCTCCTCTTTACCCCAGAAAATAATCCAAATGGGATCTCATGGTCAGGGTCTTGGCAGGGTCCTCCAGCATTTTTTTCATAGTTTAAGTTTCCAGGTGGGTCTTGTGGCCATGTTGTCTGCTGGCTCTCAGCTGTGACCCACTTCTCCTCATTTCCCTATACTAAATGCCTCAACTCACCTTCAGAGTGTTTATGCCCTTATTCTTAAGGAGAGTTGAAGGGCAAGTTCAGCCTGTCCCTTCCCTCATGTTTAAACAACAGGAAGGAAGAGGAGGTGTAATGGATATTCAGGTTAAACCTTCACATCCCATGGGCAAGGATCTCTTCAAAGCACTTTTGATAAGAGTTTGATTTTGTGCCACACCCTCATTTTCTTTTACTTGCTTTCTTTTTAAATTCCATTCTAAAAGGCATCTCATCTTTCTTTAATTTTGTAACTACTGGTCAACTATTCAATATTTTGGTTTTTTATATTTTTTAAAAAGTATATGATTTTAATTTCAGTCTTAATGCTGTTCTAAACCCAAAGAAAGTATAATTTTATTCAGGTTGCATGATTTGGTGGATATAGTATAAAGAAAATAAATTATATTTATTATGAGATATAAAGTGAATGTGTATTGAATCATTGTGACCTATGTCATTTTTGAATAATTCCCTTGTTTTCTATCAAAAATTCTTTACTAAATGTATTGTTAATAAACAAAATTAAATTTTAAATATTATCAAGATTATAACCAATGAACCCTTACCATTCAGGAAATCTATCCTCTCTGGAGGATGAAATTACTGGTTTGGCAGTGCCTCTGAGATGTATGACCCATTTGTGTCCTTCATAAAGAATAATCTTGTTTTTAAAGGAACTAGAAGAAGACCTGTTTGCATCGTTATGGATAATTGTGAACATGTGAGTGAATTTTACTCAATGATAAATGAAACATTATCACAAATGTTGTTTTCTCTATAAGGTATGCTAAACCAGTATTCCTGTTACAGAAATTAAGTTTGTTGCCTCATTGCTCAGGCATATTTTTTATGTTTTAATTCATGTTCTTTTTATAAATGAGTAATAAAAATTTAAAGGAAACAGATGTGATATGTTTCAGATCATTAACATATTCAATAATTTCTGCCCAATATTAAAACAGATTCTAATAGAGTGTCCATTCTTTTTAACTCTAGTGTATCTTATAGGTGGATTATTTAAAATGGTACCTAAAGATACAATGTGATATGTAGACTGTACCCAATAGTTTGAAAATATAATACACAGTTACTTAAATATGGTAGTAGTGCTAATACTATGAATGATATATTGCATGACCTAGCTTGAATAACACAGAAAATAAATTTATAGGCAACAGTGATTTGTCATGTCTTTTCATGGAACTCAAATGAAATCATACCATATGTAGTACTTTGTGTCTGGTTTCTTTCACTTAGCATAAGAGTTTTATTATTTTTTATTTTAACTCTTGTATTTTTTTAAATTAGAGAATTTGCAGATTTGCATAAATGTCATGTAAGAAACTAAACATTCCCATATATGCCTGTATTGCAAATTGTATCCTATGGAAAACCCCCAGCTACTGTGTGTGGGTTGATTGTGGGAGCCCAGGGAATGGGAAGCCCCCTCCCTTAAATGAAACAGTCTGAAGTATGTAGCCATGAGATCTAAACTGGACACTGACCAGGGAAAAGTGTCCTACAGCAAACTTTAATTTCCCAGGGCTGTATATTCCCTCCTTGTACAACATCACCACACACCCTGTTTGTCCACCTCATGTAACATTTACTGAAATTCTGTTTTCATACCCTATGGAATGTCTTTGTCCTGAGACCCCTTATATTCCCCCTTCTTTCCTCACTTCTTTGCAAAGCACTAACTTCATTTTTGACCAGCCACCATCAAAAAAGTCTTTCCTGTGTGTAAATTCCAATAAAGCTCATGTCTAACCATTTTCTCTGTGTTCTTTGGTCTTACAACATCCCTAAACTGTTCCTTTAAAATTTGGGTTAAAACATGTATATAAGACCTTGTGTTACTGCACCATATGTCACTTAGTCTTCATTCCTTTTAGTAAAGAAGTATTTTGCATCTCTGTTGTTGAGATTGGATAATTTGTACATTTATCTATCTCCAATATGCTGAAATTTCCTCTGTGATCTCCCTTCTGTTTTAGAGCATATTTAATTAATTAATTAATTAAATTTCATAATCCATTTAATGTCTTTTTCAGTTCTAAAATTTCCCTTTGATTCCTCCTTTTTTTTCCTCTTAGAGTTTCAAATTTTCATTAATTTCAAGGCGGGTTACCCTTATTTATTTGAACATTTTGATAAAAGCTGCTTTAAATTATATACCATATAATTCCAACATTTATGTTCATCTCAGGATCAACAGGTTTAATACACTTATTTTGCTTTATGAGTTGGAACTTTCTTGAATCTTTCAATTCCAAGTAGTCTTGGATTTCATCTTACATATTTCAAATATTTTACATAATTCAAAAATGTTAATCTTGGTCTTCTTTAAATTTTTTGAGAACGTTATAGTTTCTGTTGTTATAAAATCCTCCCAGTTCTATTTATGGTGTAAATCTAACCAGTTTCTTTGTGTTGGAGTCTTGTTAAATTTCCATATTCAGAAACTTCTCAAGTCTATTTGTATCTATAAGCATGTGCAAAAATCATGTCACGCTTGATGACTTCATGATGATCTTTCTGTTAATTCAGTTCTGAAAGTCTTCATTGTGGTGGTTAGGATTTTATTCATATATGTTCAGATGGAATATCTCTAGGAATTTTAAAATATTTTCATTAATTTGTTTTGCTAAACTCACATTCTCCACATCTCTATGGTATGTTCTGATTTAAATTCTGATTTTCTTCCCACATTTGCTTGTGGCTATTAACCTTTCAAAATCCTCAAAATTCTCAATGCCTGTATGCATGTAGCTTTATTGTGTGGAAGAGATAGAGTTGAATGCACTTCATCTTAATGGGTGTCTTAGTTTGCCAAGGAGCTGCCAATGTAAATTTGAAGAAATGTGTTGACTTTTATAACGGGAGTTTATTTGGGATAAAAGCTTAAATTTGAGGCTGTGAAATGTCCAAATCAAGGCACCATCAGAAATGCTTTCTCACAAAGATTAGTTGTTGGTCATATCCTCCCAGGAGCAAATGTGCAAGAGGGTGGGTCTCTCTATACTTTCTCTTAGAATTCAGTTGTGGCCAATCAGTCATATCTCCCTGGGCCTCAGATCCTTGAGCCCATTATGGCTTCTCTCCTTGGTCTTTGCTGTGGGCAAGCCTGGAGTCCTTTCTTTCACATTGTTGTATCAAAATGTTAGAGCTCTATTTTCGTGTATGTGTCTCTGTTTATATCAGACCCAACAAGAGGACTGACTCAATCACAATCACTGATATTAACTAGTCAATAAGGTCTCATACTGTTGCCAGATTTTGTCTAGGTTCTTGACTATGCTGCAGAAATGAATTTCAAGAACACATCGGGTTAGTTAGGCCAGTAATTTATTAAGGTATGGAGGGAAGAGAAACGGCAGAAAATAGATTGTGGGTCCCAGAGAGAGGAAGTGGCTGAAGAGTGATAAAGAGGGCTGATTTATAGGCTACAATTTCCCATTATAGATGATAAATGCCCAGGTTTTACTTGCATGTTGATCCATGGGGTGATGGAGGGGTGGGGACATAATAAGAGCAGGGTGCAGAAGCCAAGAAGAATGAGAAAGACTTGACCTTTGCACTTGCTTTTTAAACCTTTAATTATTCCACCACTTTGTTAACTGCATGGGAGGAGTCCCAGCTATTTGCTCTTTTAATTGGTTACCTCACCTCTCAATCCCCCAGGAGAGCCCAATTATAAGACCCCTGGAGAATATCCAGGCTTTCTCCTGGCCTCTGGAGGAAACCTCATTATGAATGGCAGGAGATTCATGAGAGTCTTCTAGCAGCCATCTTCGGGATATTGATATCCAGGTGGACTTCTTGCCAATTTCCAGATCCATATTGATTCTCTATAAGAAGCCTCCTTCATTTCCCCCACAGGGAGTTTGCACCTTTATTCTTAAAGGGGTGCTGAAGGGAGATGTGCATTCTAATGTAATTACTTCCTGCTAGTTAGGGGCAGTAGGCTTTATCTGACAAGTTGTAAAACCCTCTGGCTATTCTATCTCCATTGGAGAAAGATGGATCTGGCATCCATAGTGAAGCTGGATCAAGTCCCCAAATGGCTAACTTGATGTTGATTCTGGAAGAAATAATCTTGGTTAGAATCTTGAGTATATATGATCCTACTAAGAGGATACTGGACCACCAAAATAGAAAAGGCCAGGTGCCTGCAATGGCTACATTTTCCCAAAGTTAGTGGGAAATAGTATTATTCTTTCAGTAATGGATTTAGGTATAAATTGCTAATCCCATTTCCTATTGTAGGAGAAGAATGAGAAGAAGCATTGCCCTTTTTAGTTAAGATACAGGAGAGAAAAACAGACAAGGCTTCTTAATGGGTGATTGGTTTGCCCTCCCCCTAAAAATAGGCATCTGGGCTAGAGTTAAAGGGAACAGTTGGCTTTGACACAGACACTACTTAACTATGTGTCTTTAAGAGGTATTTCAGGCCATCCAATGCTTCTGGTGAGCTGGCACTTTCCTGAGTAGCTGGCTTCTCTCGGGATAATTGCATGAAGCTAGACATTCCTTTAATAGCTGTGGGAGCGATCAGAACTACAGAGTAAAGTTACTTCCATTTTGGCTCTCATTGAGAGAGGCTTGTTTTTTGCCAAGTATTTGATCAGAATCTGGTTTCCAGGTCCTAGGTGAGAGAAGGTTGCCCATGGACCATCTCAAAGGTGATAAGCTGAAGTGTGTCTTAGCAACCTTATTTGCTATTTCCCTTCTCATGGGAAATACTTAGCCCTGGAAGGATGGCATGTGGGTTTGCCAATCCTCCCTAGGGTATGTGTGGGACAGGTTCTGGAAAAAGGGCCAAGAGGGATACCTGGGTTAAGCACATTCATTAACTACTTAGAAAATGATGTTTACTAGGACTTTTAACATGCTTAAAGTCCATTTGCATATGATCTAGAACAGAGGCTGCTTTTTACTATACTGTTGCCATGTAGACCAGCAGTAGGCAGAATTTAAGACACTCCTGTGGGATTCATGCCCATGAATCTAGGAAGAACAAAGAAACGCTTTTTAGTTGACTTAC
Organism: Cabassous unicinctus; assembly: GCA_029593785.1. Lineage (NCBI taxonomy): Eukaryota > Metazoa > Chordata > Mammalia > Cingulata > Chlamyphoridae > Cabassous > Cabassous unicinctus. The sequence continues at coordinate 13,470 of JAQZBX010024479.1, forward strand.
TACGCATTCCAGAGTCCAAGTCTGATTAAAATGTTTACCACTCCATCTAATTTGGAGTTAATGTTCTGGTCTCAGCATACTGAGAAGGTAATCCAGAGCCTTGCTGACTGGTATTCCTGTGGCTGAAATATGTCTTGGGGGATGCCTGGAACCCTAAATTTCAGAACAAATCACCCAAGACAAGTTGGTGGGAGATTGAACAGTTATCCAAACTGAAGTGTCTGTTATAAGTCTCAGAGGATGTTTTGCTGCCCTCTGAATGGAAGGGCCCAAGGAATTTTGGGGGGGCCATTTAGAGTTTCCTGCTCTGCTTCTCAGCACCCTTGCATCCCAGGGTCCAAGACTGCCCTGTTACCGAAATGGAAACCCCTGAGGTAAATTCCAGGGAACGTTTGGTTGCTCTCTGAAGCAAAGCACTGAAGTTGAGTCTTGGAGGACCTTCAGAGATACTTCTCTGGGTCCCACCAGTCCGGGTATCAGAGACCCTGCTGCTGAACATTTCTGGGGCTGTCCTGGACTTGGAAGACAGATCATATAGATCTCAGGGTCTGAAGCTGCCAAGCTGAATATTACTCCTTCCTGGAGAAGGGGCAAAAAGCTTCTTATTCTTGCAAAGGTCTTAAAAGCCATTCTTAGGAACTGGGAACTTCTCAGTTCTACCAGCCATCAAAAGGCCATTACGTGATTAGAGATCAACTGTTCTAGCTAACAGGCCTTGGGGCCCTGAGGCAATAACTTCCTCACTAGCAAATGCATTTTGAATTTAAACAACTTTTAAGACATTCCAAAACATTTTAACACAAAACGTGCAATAAGAAATTTGTTTGTAGGTAGTAGGAAGGTAAAATGAGGTAAAGGTTAATTATGAGAGGAGCCCTTGCCTGTGACAGCCCTGGGGAAGGGAACTTCCACAGCATCCATCTTGGCCCTGCTTGTCACCTTCCCACCCTGTCCCAGACTAGGTAGCTGTGTGTAGTCAATAGCCGAGTGACCCGCTGAGAGGTGCAAGCCCCTGGCTCTGAGTCATTGCCCTGCCCCTGCCAAGGAGGAAAGACGGTGGGAATCTTAGATGATGAGAAACCCAAGTGGCACTCAGAGAGACAGAGGAACAAAGTTTTATTATGCACAGGCTCAGAGGGTAATCCAGTCCCCCAAAGTCTGAGCCCTGAGTTTTGGCTTTCATGAGTTTATAACAGGGATTTTACATGGGCAAATTCCTTAACAAGAGGGCAGGTGGGGTTTACAAAAGCTAAAAAAAAAAAAAAAGTGTGAGTAAGTGTGAGCTTAGCTTATCTTCCTAAAGCAGAGAGCCTTTTGGGAGGAAAGAAGTTATTATCTACTTAAAAGTTGTGCATTCCAGTTAAAAGGGGTGGGTAGGGAAGTACCTATCTTCCTAAGTTGTGGGTTCCAGGGAGAAAGGGAGTAAGGGCACTTATTTTCCTAAGGCTGTGGGTTTCTGCTGAGGAAGAGGAATAGGTCTGCAGCACTTTCTTCATCATTCCCCCTGTTGATGCCCTTATACTTCTTTATGGGGCATCATCTTCTAGTTTGGGAATTTTTCTATTGTCCCCAAGGGCTGATACTTAACACTAGGCATTACTTGGTGTTTTAAGGCATTTAGGCAGGAAGTGATGTATTGTGTTAGGTACTGTAGAATGCATGGCCTATAAGTTAAGAGGAAGAAGACTGAGGCTATTATTGGCATGAATGGCAAAATCCAAGAAAGGAGATACTGGAAGTAATTCCTGTTGGCAGTTAACTGTTATGCATGGTTTAAGCAGTCTTTGGCCCATTCTTTTAGCAGACCTACCTTGTCCCTAACTATACCTGAGGAATTTGCATAGAAACAACATTCTTCCCCCAGGACCTGGAAGCTTCCCTCTGAACCTGCGGAGAACAAGTCTAATCCTCGCCTGTTTTGTAAAACTACTTCTGCCAATGAATCTACCTGGTCTTGCAACCCATTGAGAGCTCCTGATATTTCTTTGAGATCATTTGATGTTTCCCATGCTTGGGTTTTATGCCTTCCTGACCAGCTGCAAGTGAGGCCCCTGATACTGCTGTGCTTCCAACTACTCCTAATCTTAAGAGTAGGGGAATTGCCTGTATTGCTCATTTGGCTCAGGAGAGCTCTCCAGGAAATTCTCCACACACTGTGAACGATGGTACTGGCCAAGCCAGGTAACAGATGCCCTAAACATCTTGGGGTAGGCACTGGTAGGCACTGGTGCCACAGACCCAGATGGTGGAGTTTGTGGTGCATCAGTTGGACTCATTGAGTGGGCGGATGGTGTTACAGTTAGTCTTTCTAAGAGGGAGCATAGTTGAAGGGGAGCTGGTATTTATGTTTTTTACAGTTATCTAGTTTTCCTGGGGGTGCAGTTATGTGGACTGGGAGGGGGCTGATTCCCACTGCAGAACTGTCATGGGTCAGGAGGGTTATGTTCCATGAGGAAAATATGGCAAATATGGTTAGACTTGAGGAATTACATAGCCAGCAGGATGCAGCTATGTCAGGTTGGGATTTATTTAAGAGTTGGTAGAAATTTCAAACCTAGTTCAAAAGGACATTGTGGGAGGCTGTTCTAACTTTGGCTTTTAGGGTCTTGGTAGCTTTACTGACATTTTTAACTGGGGTTTTCTCTGGGGGTTGGGTTACTGGTATCAGTTGCACCAGTATGAAGTCCGTTGGGTCCAGCCCTGCTGGGTCGTATATTCTGATTCCTAGTTTTAGTCCTGTTTGAGCCTTTGAAAAGTTATTTTTTTATCTGGTGGTTATGTTTAATAAGGTGAGTTTAACAAGGTCACAGGTTTCTATGCTACACCTTGATGGGCTGGGAAGTCTCTGTAGGAGATATGGAGAACTTGGTGGTACCTCCTTCCAGGGAGCAGTGGCACCTACCAGCAAGCTAGAAGAGTGGCAGAACCCTCCAGTCTTGCAGGGGTCTTGGCAGAGACATTTGTCATAACTTCCATAGTTGTGACCTCTACACCCTCTACTGGAGGCAGGTATGGGGGCATGGGGTTATGGGGCAACTAGCAAGGTGTAAGGAACATGATCTTGGATTGCCCTGCAAGTGTTGAATATTACAGAGGCTGAGGTTGCACCTGCTGAGAATGGGATTGAAGCATTCAGCACAGATTGTTTGCCCCAACTTTGACTGACTTGCAGCTGCCATTAGTTTTGGGGGTGGGTATTGGCTCATAGGGAGGGGGCAAGAAAGAAAAGGGTAAGCAAATCAAAGCACTGAAACATCATATTATACCCCAATAAGCTATTGCAATTGAATCTCTATTCACTATAGTCCAGTCTGCAGGAGCTACAGCAGCTAGTTCAACTCTGAATAACAAGGCGAGTAGGCCATATAAGCACAGGATCCACCAGGAGCAGGGGTCCATTCAGCAGGCATCTGGTGAGGTCAGTGTTCAGGGATCCTGGGTGAGTCACACTCTCAAGGGGTGGCCAGGTATGGGTTGGTCTGTCCAGCTGTCCTGCTCTTTATTGGGGTGTGCCTTCTGGACCTTGGAATGATAGATCCAAGGCACTATGCCTGTAACTTTAAAAGCAGTAGGAGTTACAAGGGTAACTGTATGTGGGCCTGTCCAGGAAGGCTGAAGGGGTTCTTTTTTCCAGTCTTTGACCAAGACTAAGTCCCGTGGCCAGTGGGGTTGTCCCAGTGGGGTGAGGTTCTGGGACAAGATAGTTTTATGTATTAGGGCTAGAGTTTTTTCCAGCTGCTGGAGGATGGAATCTTGGCTAGCCTCCCCCAAGGGCTTGAGATTTCTTCTGAATGCTTGGATAATTGGTGGCGGCTGTTCAGATAGAATTTCAAAGAGTGAATAGCCTGTGGGTCCTGGGGTGAACCTAACTCAGAGAAGGGTTAGGGGAAGTAAGTCTACGCAGGGGAAACCAGTTCCTTGGCAGAATTTGACTCGGGTAGCTTTGAGGGTTTGAGTCATGCGTTCAACTTTCCCTGAACGCTGAGGTCTGTAAGCGGTATGGAGTTTGCACTTGATCCCTAACATTTTTGCCAGTTCATGGAATACGGCAGCCATGAAGCCTGGGCCATTGTTGCTTCCAATAGTCAGAGGCAGCCCATGTTGGGGAATGATTTATCTAAATACAGCCTTAGTCACTTCTCTTTCCTTTCGGTGAGAGTGGGGAAAGATTTGACCCTGCCTGAAATGGTGCATATCATCACTAAGAGTATTTGTACCCCCGATTTGGTTTTGCTTCTCTGAAGTCTACTGTGAGATCTTTGAAAGGGGCTGTCCCCATGTCCTGGATGCCAGCTGGAGCACAGGGGCCCTGCAGAGGGTTGTTTTTGGCACAAACATGGCACTGGATGCTGATGGTGGCACTGAGAGGAGCTAGTCAGGCTATGTAGTAGTATCTCCCGAGCAAGACTTCTAGTGCAGTTTTCCCTAGGGGGGTGAGTTGGTATAGCTAGATGAGGGCATGAGTGGCATCTTTTGGAATGAAAATCGGATTGTCTGGGAGCAGCCCATTTCTTTTGGGAGTTCAGCTTCCCCCTTCTCCCTTGGCTCATTCCTGTTCTTTCCAGGTATAGTTTAGTTGATTAGTTTCTTTTCCTAACAGTGACAGCTGTGGTATCGGTTCCAGGACTCATATTCCATGGGTTCCTTCAGCTGCTTACTGAGCTGCTTTCTTGGTTAGCCTGTTTACTTAAGTGAACATATCCAGACCTTTCTGATGTCCCTGGCAGTGGATGATGGTGACTCTGTCTGGTTTCCAGATTGCTTCTAATAGTTGAAGGATTTCTTCTTTGTTCTTGATTTCCTTTCTGCCTGCAGTTAGGAAGCCTCTTTCTTTATAAATTGCTCTGGGTATATGCATGGTAGCAAATGTCTATTTAGAGTCAGTGCAAATGTTTACTGCCTGCCCAGCGGCTAACTGCAGCATTTGGACCAGTGCCCAGAGTTCTGCCCATTTTGAAGACCATCTTCGGGGTAGAGATGCTGCTTTCACCACCTGTTCAGCAGTGGTGAATGCATATCCAGCAAACGTCTCCCCATTTATAACAAGTCTGCTACCATCTGTAAATAGTGTCTGATCCATGGAAGGGAGTGGTTTGTCTTGGAGGTCGGGGCAACTGGTGTAAACTTCTTTGGTCATTTTAACACAATCATGTAAAGGAACCTCTTCCTTGTCTGGCAAGAAAGTGGTGAGGTTTAGACTGTGCACTGTTTCTATTGTTACTCTGGGGTTTTCACATAGTAAACCTTGGTAATGTGCAAGCTGGGGGTAAGATATCTACCGGTGCCAGTGTGAGTTCATTAGGGCAGTGACTGCGTGTTGCACCATGGCACAAATAGCCTGTCTGAGGGTTAATTTGTCAGCTTCTTTGATGAGGATTATAGTTGTCACCAGGGCTTTCAGGCAGGGTGGTCATCCTGCAGCCATTGGTCCAGCTGCTTGGAGAGGTAAGTGATGGGCCTTTGCCAGGGGCTGACTGTTTGTGTGAGGACTCCCAGTGCTAATTTGTTCTTTTCATGCAGCAGAAGGTTAAAGTTTCAAGTTATGTCTGGGAGCCCCAAGGCAAGGTCTCAGATGAGTTGCCTTTTGGTGTCTTGAAAGGTCCTCTGTTGAGCTCCTCCCTAGTTGAGGGATGCCTTTTCTGGACCTGTCAGAACTTCTTGAGGGGGTTGGCCATGGCTGAAAACCAGGGAATCCAGATGCAAGAGAACCCTGCAGCCTTGAGGAACTCATGAAGCTTTCTTTATGTGGTGGGGGTAGGGATGGTTGAGATTACTTCTTTTCATTCTGGTCCGAGTATCCAGTGCCCTTGTGTAATGCTGAACTCCAGGTACTTGATCTGCTGTTTACAGATTTGAGCTTTTCTCCAAGACACTTTGTACCCAGGCTATGTTAGAAGATGTAGGAGAGTCTGGATCCTTCTCCAGCAATCCTCTTTTGTCTCACTGGCAAGTAGGAGGTCATCTACATATTGCAAGAGGGCACACCTGCAGTCTTCCCAAGGGTAGGTTGCCAGATCTGCCACCAAGTCTTCCCCAAAAAAGGTAGGGCAGTTTTTGAAGCCTTGAGGTAGCCAAGTATATGTTAGTTGAGTTTTCTGCTGAGTTCTGGGATCTTCCCACTCAAAGGCAAACAGAGGCAGGCTTGGAGGGGCCAGCAACAGGCAGAAGAAGGCATCTTTCAGGTCCAAGCAAGTGAACCAGGTGGCTTCAGCTGGCAGCTGTCCTAGCAAAGTGTACAGGTTGGGAACAACCTGATATAAGGTGAGAGTGGCATTGTTGATGGCTGGTACATCCTGGACTGGTCAATATCCTGTCCCATCTGGATTCTTTACTGGTAATAATGGGGTCTTCCAGGGTGACTGACACTCAATCAGGATTTCCTCTTTCCTCAGGTGATCTTTGTGTTTGACCATGCCGAAATGTGTTTCAGGGGAACTGGATACTTCTTCTGCCAGACCGGGACTGCACCAGGCTTCAGTTTGATGATGATGGGTGCATGGTTCCATGCCACACCCACTGGGTTTCTTTCTGCCCAAACCTGGGGGAAAAGTTCCAGCAGGTTTTTTTTTTTTTTTTGACTTGAATTTTCTTCTGCATGAAGTCTCCATTCCTCAATTTGGGGTACATTGACCAGGAGAATGAGGCCAGACCTGTGGCTTAAGCTTGTTGGCCCCTCAGGTTTGAAGTTAATCTGGGCTCCCAGTTTGGTTAAGAGGTCCCTGCCAAGTAGGGGAACTGGACATTCAAGCAGGTACAGAAATTCATGAGTCACTTCGAGGCCATCAAGCTGACAAATTCTCAAATGGCAAAAAGGCCGTTGGCTTGACTGGTCTCCAGTCGCTCCTATGATGTTAGTGGTTTTTCTGCTAAAGTGGGCAATGGTGGTTGTGCACAGAATACTCAGTTCCAGTGTCTACCATGAAAGTCACTGACTGGTCCCTGACTTGTAGTTTGACCATGGGTTTTTGGGGGCCAAGTTCCAATGAGCCCAGTCACCCCTATTGGGAGTGGAGTCCTGCCAGGCTGAACAAAAGGCCCTGGGGCTCAGGTTGGTATTTTTCTTTGGGGATGTTCCCTCCATGAGCCTGACTCTTTTGGGGGCACTGATATTTCCAGTGTCCACTTTCTTTTCACTAGCCACATTGGTCTCTGGCCAGTGGCACCCTTTTGGTGCTTGTCCCCCCTTTTCGAGGTAGCCCTCCTCATCTGGTGGTGTCAAGATTTCCAAAGGCTGCTGCCAGTAAGGAGGCTTGAGGTTACACTCACTTGTCAGCCTTTCGTTCAGTGGCTTTGTTTTGACTGATGAACACGAAATTGGTGACCTCAAGGAATTGAGAGATGTTCATTCCTGTTAACCCCTTTAATTTTCAGAGCTTTCTTTTAATGACCGATGCTGCCTGCACTACAAAGATGGCATTCACCATTCTCTGGTTTTTCAGAGCCTTGGGGTCAAAAGGGGTGTAGATTCTGAAGGCCTCGCAAAGGTATTCATAGAAATCTCCGGAAGATTCTTCAGGCTTCTGAGTGACTAAAGTCATCTTTGTCATGTTTGTGGGTCATTTAGCCCCTTCTCGCACCCTTTGAAGGAGTGTTTCTTGATCTTACTGGAGTGCAACCTGTCCCTGACCAGTGTTGAAGTCCCAGTTCAGTTGGGCCTCTGGCACCACCTCTTGTGCCAAATCTCCCCAGTTTGAGATACCAGTGGGGGCCTGCCCCTGCAGCTACTTTCGGGCTTTCATCAGAATCAGTCATCTCTCCTCCATATTAAACAAAGTCAGGAGGAGTTGGCAGCAATCATCCCAAGTAGGATGATGGATTTGGAAAATGGATTCCATGAGATCAATAAGGGCCTTGGGCTTTTCTGAGTAAGAAGGGGTGTGGTGCTTCTAGTTTAAGAGGTCTGTGGTTGTGAAGGGCTGGTAGCTCAAAACAGGCCTCCCGGGTTGGATGGTCACATCTTCGCCGATCTGGGCCAGACCCTGTGTTTCATGGAGGGGCATCTGTAATGTTGGTTGTGTCAAACAGAGCCTCCTTGCTATTGGGGTTCCAGGGCTTTTTTCAGAGGGACTGAAGGTAGGGGTGTTTCTAGGAGATCTGCCTGCACTCCTGGGCTAGAAGAAGAGGCTACAGTGGCCAGAGCTTATGGAGGTGGTGGTAGGGGTCATGGGTCCTCTTCCAAGGACTCCTGATGAGTGACTGGCTTCTGGAACCCTGTTCCCTGTGTGACCGAGACCCTGATCTGTCCCTTTTTTCCAATGCAGCATCAAACCTAAAGGGGCAGAGTCTGGGCTATCTCTAACCAAGAGTTGATATAGGGAAACTGGTCAGGGTGACCAGAAGTTCCTGTCACAACCAGCCACACTGCACGGACCCTGGCTATATCCAGGTTCCCTTCTGAGGGCCAGTCAGTGTTATAAGTGGGCCATTCTACTTCACATAAGGTTTGGAGGGTGCAGGGGTTCATCCATATGCCATAATCTCCAGAAAAGCCCTTTTTGAAATTACTGAGCATGTACTTTAAGATGATAAGTGTTGACTGTGATAAGTCAATACCCTGAGTCGGTGACACAAGACAGACAAAGGAAAGCAGTTGCCTCTTTCAAGGCCACTCAGATGCCTGCCTGTCTGCCTCTCTCCCGAGATCTTTGGCTCATCTTAGTTAAGGAGCCTGGGAAGAGTTCGGGTGGGCTGTTGTGCCATATGATGTAGCCATGGTAAACAGGTAAAGGTCCACTCAGGCTCTGTAGCACAAGATGTGGTGTCACAGACTGGAATATCCTCACTCACACACACAATTGCTCAGAAATTACATAGTCCCTCCCTCAGGAATTAACAGTAATAAGTCCACACCCTGATTTGGTGGTGCAAGACAGGTGAAGGAATGGGTTACTCATTTTGAGGCCACTCAGATGCCCACCTGTCTGTGCCTTTCATAAGAACTTTGGGTCATCTTGGTTATGGTGCCCTGGCAGAGTTCGGGGTGGGCTGTTATGCTGTATGACATAGCTGCAGAAAACAGGTTAGGGCCAGTCAAGATCCATAGCATAAGCTGTGTAGTCACAGACTGGAATAACAGAGGCAATCCTCTGTCATCCTCATTCACACACACACAATCACTCAGAGATTATGCAGTCCCTCCCACAGGGTCTGCCCTGTACTGGGATCTTGATATTTGAGACTTTGGGAGGTGATCAGTTTCCCCTTCTGTCTGGGGATGGGCCTGACTGAGGACTTGGCACCTGGGGTCTTACCTTTCCAGAGTCTTCTGGCACTGTTCAGTCTGCCTCCCCAATAAGTCAGGCTGGAGTGCGAGGACACAGCCTGTGGGGACTGCCTCTGCAGGAGTTCTTGATAAGAGGACGGGTGGCACTCACCTCATCCACTCAGAGATGGCTGCTGTACATCAGCCCCAAGTTGGAGGCACAGCGGGCCTGCTCAGTTGGATTTCCCTGTCAGGGAACCAAATGTTGTGGCAAATGAAACTTAGAAAATACAAAACACAAGTGTGCACTCAGAAGTGGAGGAATAAAATTTTATTATGCACAGGCCCAGAGAGGAGTCAAGGCTCCAAAAAATCTGAGCACCCTGTCTTGGCTTTCATAAGTTTATATAGGGATTTCAAGAGGACTAAATGACCCACAAACATGACAAAGATGACTTTAGTCACTCAGAAGCCTGAAGAATCTACCGGAGATTTCTATGAATGTCTTTGCGAGGCCTTCAGAATCTACACCCCTTTTGACCCCGAGGCTCTGAAAAACCAGAGAATGGTGAATGCCACCTTTGTAATGCAGGCAGCATCAGTCATTAAAAGAAAATTTGAGCAGTGAAATAATAATTGGTACAGACAGAAAAACCATGGCAAAACATAATTTGTTGTTTGGCAGGCGTTTTCTAAATATGAATGCAATAAAATCAACTAACAAAATTAGGTGCTAATGATAAAATTAGAATTTCAAGTAAAAATGAGAATTTTAGGAAATGTGTCATCCACAGGAACTTCCCAGTTTCCCAATAAAAGAGTTTTCTGATAAAATTGGTGTTTATATTAATGCATGTGGTTTACATTTGGTATTGTATAATTAAATATGTCATGTTTACATGATCTGCATCACTCTGTGAACCAATATTTTCCGGATGAAGAATACATGATGTTATGAAATCCATGCATGGGTAAAACAGCCATTCAAATTCCCAAAATAGATCAATGTATCTAAATTTAAGAGAATATGAAAAGTTCATTAATATGATTTCAATTTCATAATTGCAAGTGTTCTTTAAGAAATCAGTACTTTTTGAATTTTGGAGACATTTCACAGAAGAATATTGATGATTATTTGAAAATATTTTTGAAAGAGTCCTTTCCTTTTGTAACCATATATCTGAGTCCATATTTTCTTCATGTTCTTCACACTAAAAAATATAATGCAACAGAACAAATGCAGAAGAAGATACAAGAATTCAGCTGTCCTCTATTAATTCAAATATTACAGTAGTTTTCAAAAATTTAAAACAAAGTCTCCATTGTTTTTGCAAAAAAACATACTTTATCATAAAATGTGTCATTACATTAATAAGTAAAGAATAACTTACTTTTAATAAATTAAATGGGCATTTAAACATGCATTGGTTTTATTTTCTAATATAATTTTATATTTTCAATAAATCACATAAAGTTAATATCTTTAGGGCCTTCAATAATTTTTCAATATGTAAATGGTCCCGAGCCCCAATAAAAATGGAGAATAGATGATTTTTCAGTAGTATATTTGAAGTTACATTCTTCAAATATAATAAGGAATCTTAGGTTGTATATTTTGGCATGCATTTTTTTCTTATCATTATTTTATTTTGAGGGTTTTGTTTCCATAAACATAAAAAATACTCTGGATTTATTAGCTGCCATGCCACCAGGTTTTCTCTTTCACATGTCAAGTTGTCAAATCTGCCCAATTCTTCCATATATTGGATATAGTGTGAATTATCCTTGCCATATCAGGGACTGTCTGCAGCCTCTATCAGAGTTGCTTTCTGCCCAAATATACGCATTCAGATACTGAGAGCATGTAGTGTTGATCAGAGTAAGCAAATATCTGCCTTTGTGAAACCATCACTGAGTGTTATCAGCTCTGGTGAAGCTAAAAATGTCCTATGCTATATTAAGGGGGACTTCTGCTTTCATAGATTTGACTTCTGTGTACTCAACAAACTTTCCAAGCCAACATTTGTAACTGAAATGACATCAGGTAAGAGTACATAGAGACTTCTATTTGAACTTTTATTTGCTAGGAATACCTCAGAACTTCTTTACCTTTCCAACATTATGCTTCTGTCCAGATAGGCAGTCCTTAATAAAAATATTCAGAATAATGAATAATCAAATTTTTCCTAAGAATTTCTTCCAAGGAATAGTTACTGACATTCTTGAGGTTATCAAATATTTTTTGTCACTTCCCATGTGTGAGAATCTGTTCCAATCTCTTAAGGTGAATAAGAGCCATACTCTATCCACAACTTCTCTCTCTCTCTCTCTCATATTTAAATTTATTTTCCTTAGAAAAAATCACTAAATTTTGCCCTTTCTTTTAAAAAATGAGTAGTTGCTGGCCAATTATTGGTTTTTAAATATTTTTAGTTAGTTTAAACTGTAAATGATTTTTCTTCATGCCATAATTTTAGTCCAAAACCATAAGAGAATATAATTTTCTAAGGGGTAAAAAATTTATGGATTTAATATAGGTAAATAAATGCATTGAATCTCCTGGGAACTAGGAAACATTATTGAATATTTCTTTTTCCTAGTTGCTAATTTTATTGCTAAAAACACCATTATAGATTTAATTAATCTTGAGAGTATAGACAAGGAATCCTTAGCAATCGTAGTTGAAGGAAAGCTGGCCTCTCTGGAATCTGAAATCACCAGTTTTCCTAAGTTTTAGGGAGTCATGACTCATATGTGTCTTTCACAAAGAATAATGATATGATATTTATAAAGAACCCAGAAGCAGAATGGTTCATATAATTTAAGCACTGAGAAATGACTCCTTTAATATTCTCAGTGAAGAAAGAGTCAGGAGCATGGGTTTTGTCAATCTTTATAAACTCTTGGAAAGATATATTCAAATTAGGGAAGATAAACTTACATAATTTTTCACATAATTTTTTGTATTTAATTTGATGTGCTTCCCTGAAATTACTAGTGAAAAATTCTGTGAAACAGCAATGATATGTCTCAGTTTCATTAGCATACACATACTTTCTTACTTAACTCTTCCAAAGTGTGTTTTCACAGGATAGCATGAATGTTTCTGATTCTAGTTTTTATTTTAGGTGATTCAGTTTTTAAAATGTCACTTGAAGGTCTATGTGTGATACACAGTCTGGACTCTAAAGTTTGAAAGCACAGCAACATAAAATTCACTTGAAAATTAACTAGTGCAGGCACCTTGAAAGAGCTATTTCTTGAAGTAGATTCTAAAGGATAGCAAAGTATTTTACTGACAAAATAGAGTTATGATGGCGTTTCATGGAAATCTACCAACATAAAATATTCCTTAAAATAAAAAAGGAAATGTTGAGATATCCACTGTAGATTTTAGTACAAACAATTTCTAATATTTATTTGTTGGATATTATGAATAAGTGATGTTCTACATGAATCATTTTTAATGTATTACTGTATATTATCTGTTTTATGAGGAATTAGCAATCCCACTGGATATGTAGTTACTGACATTTTAAAATTGTAAAGCAAATTCTTTCTAAATATGCCCAAGATAATGAGGAACAGGAGAAAAAAGTCTTGAACTGTCTTTTATGAAAAATGTTATTCATTTAACCATATGAATGCACTCTCATGGACAGATTTATGGCAAATTTTGTGAAGGAAAATGAGGTTTTGTACCAACTGAGGAGAAAGTTGCATTCTCAAGAGATGGAGAATAGGAAGGAGACCTCTAAGGATCAAGAGCTAATGAATAATTATTCAGTGACATACAATATAGGTTAATAGCATAACCTTAATCACTGGTCAATATTTTTATAGTAAAATTCTCTGTTTAAAGGATTTTTTTCTTGTTTAAAATGAGGAAAATAGAAGTAACCACATATAATTGAAGAATTTTCATAGAAAAATAACTTGCATAATATATTTTACAAAAAAACTAAAAATTTACATGTTATAACCAATTAAGGAAATCAATATTAACAACCAGTAAATGGTCATCAGAATTGTAAAATATATTTGTAAAGATACATGGATTATATGTAAATAACATGTTAATAAAATGCAAATTATAAATTCTTATAGTTATAAACCTTCACTTTTAGGTTTTCCATTAATGGAAATGTTATAATACTGAAATTTGACTCAATAAAATTAGCTTTTGAAATGAAAAAAATAATGAACTTTAAACTAGTTTTCTTTATGATTTGAAATACTTCATGACAGCAAAATTAAATCATTTGAAGTTAGCATAGATATTTTTGAATGAGCAGATATCAGCAATTTTTACTGGATTTCAGCATGTAGGACAGATATCTAAGCAGACCATTAGTCTTATTAAATATTGTAATGACTGCCTCACTGCGAAAGAATATGTTTTGGAGAGGTAGTGTAAGGTGGGATATTTTTCTTAGATACTGCATGCAGGTGAGGAGGTGAAGTAGAGAGACAGTGAGGGCACTTGGGGGCTATACACTACCTAAGAGAAATGGAATTGAATAGGTTCTGATTCAAATCACACTGTTTTTATAGATGATGCTGCAAAAGAAGAAAAAAAAAGACAAACACACATTTCTTATTAAATTGAAATTAAAAAATGGTCTCATTTCAATTAACACCATTCAGGGAAAAAGCTCTGGGTCATTCATTAACTTTTTTATAGAAAAAAAAAAAACCTAGGTCATGCCTCCAAGAAAGGCAGACAATGGAAGTCATCCTAAGCCCCTGGCAGCAGAAGAGAATCAGTAAGATTTATAGAGTGTTAAAACACAGCAGCCGATATGGACAATTTCTTACAGAGCAGGTCTGGTAATACCTTTTGATTTTGAAGAAAATAATAAAATAATCACTGGATGTGTTCAGGTGGAGTTTGATAGATATTGTACAGAAATAGTGTAAAGATTGCATTTTATTTGAGGGCATTGTGGTTTGTCTGCATTTTGATTTTTAGCATGATCATATTTTACACTTTGACTTCTAGGAATACTGCAACATATAAACAAATGTGAACAATATCACCATAATCACAGAATTCATCCTCATGGATATCACAAGGTCTCATGAGGGGCAAGTCTTGCAAGGTCTCCTGTTTTTGATGGTTTATCTCAGAGCTCTAAATGGGAATTCTCTAACTGTTGATGTCATTGTAATCGAATCATTTTTACTCACTCCCATGAACTTTTTTATAGGCAATTTATCCCTCATAGATCTTTGCTGCATTTCAGTTACTGTTCCCAAAATGATAGTGAATTCTATGACAGGCAGTAAATTGATTTCTCTTTGAGCATGTGCTGCTCAGACTTTCCTTTTTATTTTCCTTATATCCACATAGTTGGCCCTCCTTGTGGTGATGTCCTATGATCACTATGTTGCCATTTGCACCCTCTTCACTATGGCCTCAACATCAACCCACGTCTGTGCACACAGGCAGTTGGCAGTTCATGGGCAAGTGGATTGGTGTATTCTACTATCCACACAGAAACCATGTTTAGACTTCACTTCACAGAGTCCAACATGATCCATCAATAATTTTGTGATATATACCACAGATTTTAAGGTTCTCATCTTCAGATGTTTGGTTTTCTGAGTCTGTCATCCTATTTATAATTGCTGGCATGGGTTTAATATGCTGTGGCTTTTTGTTTATATCATACATTAATAGGTTTTCAATGATGCTCAGCATGCAGTCTGTGGAAGCCCATACAAAAGCCCTATCCACTTGTATCCCAAAATAGGCAATTATCCTTTTATTTGCCATTTCTGGATTGATTGCTTTCTTATCCCATTGCATATAAAGCCTCTATTAAAAATCTTCTCATAGCCATATTCTACACAATGGTGCCTCCATATATAAACCCCGTCATCTATAGTCTTAGGAAGAAAGAGATTAACAATGCTCTAGGCAGAATGTTCAACAAATAGTTTGAGTTCACAAGGAGGGTTATTCTTAATTAAATAAACTTAAAAACAAAATTTGAAAGAGAAGTGAATTTTTAAAAGTTAAAATATTGAAGAATGTTCAATATATGATTGATATATGCTTTTAAATTGGAAGCAATTGTCACTATACATATAGGACACTAGATATTATAGGGATAAAAGGCAAAATGTCAAAAAAAAATTTAATATTTTTCATTTTTTAATATTCCAGTCTTTAAATTTTTTATTTTTATTTAAAAAAAATTTATGTATTTTATTTCTTAGTTTTAAACCTACAATTATTATTTCATTTTCCTATTAATTGTACTTAGATATTTTATTGATTTAATTTTTGAAGAAGCTTTAGATCACAGAAGGACTACAACTGGGGCAGGGGAGGATCTTTCATGTGGGGTGTCAGTGATGGGAGCTACATGGGAGGAAGTTCATCTGGGCTTACATATAAGGTATGTAAATATGTTCAACTGTTCATGGGCCATTGTCACAGTTGGAGGAGACTCACACAATAGGCAAGAATATTGAATTCCCATCCAGTGGAGCTCTGCCACATTCTTTAATGTAGCAGCAAAAGTCCCCCAAATGCAGGGATAATGACTGTTGAATGAAGATGATCTATTGATGGGACTTTGATATTGATGACTATGCTTATGAGCTCTTGAAATTGAAACTTAGCCTATTGTTGTGGGGTGCCTAAGAGTTGCCTCATAAGAGCCTCCTTGCTGCTTAAATGTGTCCTTTCTCTAAGCCAAACTCAGCCTATAAATGTATTACCTTCCCCCCAGTATGGGATATGACTCCTGGGGATAAGCCTTCCAGGGACTGAGGGATTACTATGAAGCACCAACTAGAATTGCAACAGGAAGAAGACCTCAAATGAAAGGGAGAAAAGGTAAAGACAAATGAGTTTATATGGATAAGAGACTTCATAGTGAGTCAAAAGATAAGCCCAGAAGTAATGCTTATATGCACCTGAACAGGATCTCATAGATGGCCAAAATGGGTACTACCCCAAACAGTGGGGCTCCTGAGGGCTATGGAGACATCAAGGTCTTATGTGCAGGGCACATAGCTCCACTGTTTGGTGCCGCGGTCCAGCTGAGGCACGAGGGAGCAGGCTGAAGGTGGTTAAGGGCGTTGGCGAGAAATGATGAGTCGCACACCAAATTGAGTGAGAATTAACGACTGACGACTCACTGACTTTATTGTAAGATAAGCACAGTTTTTACATTCTATTTTTTGGGAAGCGTAAGCATTCTCTTTGTATAACTGACTTTAGATAAGCACTTTCAGTTTCATGGCAACAGGATGTAAACTTTTTACGGAACAGTAACTGGTGACTTAGTAGTCCCTATTCTGATGTCTAAGATTAGATAAATTAGGATTGCGGTTAAAACTTTATGTTAAACTTGTTTTTATCTAAAGAGTCATCAAGACCCTGAACTATTCTTTGGGCAACAGTTTCCGCCTACAGTATACTTTTGTATTCTTTGCTAAAATCTAAATA
>JAQZBX010024480.1:0-30147 GCA_029593785.1 Cabassous unicinctus
TTTAAAAAAAAAAAAAAAGAATGTTATAAACTTTTTGGGACTGGCTTTTTTTTTTCTCTCACTTTTTTCACTCAATATAATTCTCCCTGGAGATTCATCCAGGTTGTTGCATGTATATAGTTCATTCCTTCTTATTGCTGAACAGTATATAATGGTATTACATGATACGGACACACCAAACTTTATTTAGCTATTTAACTACTGAAGGACATTTGGGTTGTTTCCAGTTTGGGGCATTTATAAATAAAGCTGCCTTGAACATGTGCGTAGAGTTTTTGGGTGAACATAAGTTTTCATTTCTCTGGAATAAATTCACAAGAGTGCAATTGCTAGGTTAAGTGGTAGTTGCATATTTAGTTTGTTTGTTTTTTTAAATTGTCCAATGTTTTCCAGAGTGGTTGTCCCATATTACATTCCTACCAGCAATGTATGAGTAATTCAGTTTCTCTGCATCCTCCCCAGTATTTGTCATCATTGTTTTTTATTTTAGCAATTCTGATCATGTAAGGATATTTCACTGTGGTTTTAATTTGCATTTCCCTTATGGCTAATGATGTTGAACTTCTTTTCTTGTGCTTATCTGCCATCTGTATCCCCTCTTCAGTGAAATGTCTGCGAATGTCTTTTGCCCATTTTCTAATTGGATTTAGGTTTTGAGTTCTTTATATATTCTCAATACTAATCCTTTGTCAGATATGTGGTTTGAAAATATTTTGCCCCACTCTGTAGCTTGTCTTTTCATCTTTTCAGCAGGGTCAATTGCAGAGCAATAGTTTTTTTATTTTGATGAGGTCCAATTTATCAATCATTCCTTATTGATTGTGCTTTAATGTCAAGTTGAAGAACTCCTTATCTGGTCCTAGATCTCAGATGCTCTCCTATGTTTTCTTCTAAAAGCTTGTTGTTTCATGTTTTACATTCAAGTCCAAAATCCATTTTGAATTAATTTATGCATAAGACTTAGGTAGAAATTAATTTTTTGCCTATAGATGTCCAATTGCTCCAGGACCATTTATTGAAAGGCTATCTTAACTCCATTAAATTGCATTTGTGCCTTTGTCAAAATTCAATTGGGGATCCAGTGGCAGCAGTTGCTTTTCCTGGCCACCCCCCAACCACGAGGGTACTTGCTTCTTTCTCCTCAGCAGAGCCCAAACCCACATCTGCACAGTGACCGGAACTTGGGCCTGCAGGATGGCAGGGATGGATTCTTTCCCAGCCTCATGCTCCGCCCACGCTGGACCTAGCACATCCCCATGAGGCAATGGCTGAGGAGTTTCTAACAACTTGGCCCCAGATGCAGTTAGCTGTAGATGCAACCAACTGACTATAGATGCAGGTCTATCCATGAAGTACCCTCACAGTAGCAATCAGGCCAGTGCTGCTTGACCAAACAGCTGGACACTACAACCTGGCCAAGCTGACACATGCAATTGTCCATCACAGATGAGGCCATAAAGGGTGGGCCCTAAATCCAATGACAGACGTTCTTATGAGAAGAAGGAAATTTGGACACAGAGGGAGACACACAGGGAAGAAGGCCATGTGGTGATGAAGGCAGAGGTTGGAGTGATGCTGCCACTAGCCAAGGAACACCAGGAACTACCAGGAGCTGGAAGAGGCAAGGAAGGGCCCTCCCTAGAGTCTTCAGAGGGAGCATGGCCCTGCCAACACCCTGATTTCAGACTTTGGCCTTCAGAACTGTGAGAATAAATTTCTGTTGTATTTAGCCATCCAGTTTGTGGTCTTTTTTTTTTTTTTTAACAGCAGCCACAGGACACTAATACAATGACCTTATCTTGGAAGTGCTATCCAATGACTTTTGCCATAGTTACAAGTGAGTGAGTAGGTCTAGCTAGCACTCAGCGGGGGCAGAGCACAGAAGGGTGTGAACAGCAGCTGGCAGGGATCCTTGGGGTTCAGCTGAGAATGCGTAGAGGAGGGCAGGTCTGAGCAACACAGCCTTGAGACCCCAGATCCCTGCCCACGGATGCTGAACACCCCGTCTCCCTCCTCCAGCACCACCCACCTCACCCATCCTCCTGTGCTCCCTGCCCCAGGGGACTCCGACAGAGCCAGGATGAGTGGAATGTTTTAGCACATAGTCACGTTCAAGGACGTGGCTGTGAACTTCTCCAAAGGACTATGCTCGGCAGAAATCTGGTCTCACTGGACCATCAGCTGTGCAACCTTCCTGAGAACACACAGTCAGAATGAGGAGAAAGTTGAGGACAGAGGGGGGTGGAATTCTACAGAAAACCCTTCTAGGTGGGTGCCAGACAGCTAGGAGTCACTACTGGGAGATTTAACCCACAAATGAAACTTCAAGTCCTCAGCACAGTGTTTTTGAGGAATGTCCATCCAGTGGTCCTGAAATGAAAATTCACACTGGCAAGAAACACTTGAAGCACAGCTATAGTAGAAAAGCCTTCTGACAAAATCCTGTACCTCTTGGGGAAAAACAGGAAACATGCCAAGAAAAAACTCTACAAATGCCAGATCTCTGGGAAAACCTTTCAGCTTACTCTCAGCCTTTACAAGACACGCCAGGCCTCACAATGGAGAGAAACTCTTAGGTGCATCAATGTGGAAAGTCTTTCATCAACCACTCTGGTCAGGACACACATGAAGTCACACACCAGACAAAAAATTGGAGCCAATTTTACTTTCTAGTATAATGATCAGCTGAAGATGCACACGCAGACACACTCCAGAGAGAGGACTTATAAGTGTGATCCCTGCGGGAAAGTCTTCAGCTTGTTCTGCAACATGATTGTGTACAAGGTGAGAAGCCCTCTGAGTGCAATGTCTGCAGCAAAGTCTTCATGGACAGCTCCCACCTCGGCATCCACACTGGAAAGAAATGCTGCAAGTGTCAGTATTGTGGGAAGCTTTTAGGTGATCCCTCCAAACTCAAAAAACATTTGAAAAATCACACCAGAGGCAAGTCCTACAAACGCTCTTGGCGTGAGAAAGCCTATAGGGATGACTCCCAACTTGTCAACCGTGTGCAAAGTCACACTGGGGAGAGGGCCTTTGTGTGCAAAAAAGGTGGGGTAGCCTTCTCAGATTCCTCTCACCTTATCACCCATAAAAGGATCCACAGCTGAGAGAAGCCACATGTGTGTGAGCAGTGTGGAAATGGCTTCTCTGACCCCTCATATCTTGTCAACCACAGGAGACGCCACTTGAAGAAGCAGCCCAATAAGTGTCAGGTTGTGGGAAAGTCTTCAGCTATTCAGCCTCCTTCCAGAGACATGTAAGAACTCACAATGGAGAGAATTCTATGAACACTTCAAATGTGGGAAAGCATTTAGCAATAACCCAAGGCTTAAGAGCCATGTGCCGTCTCACGCTGGAGGAAACTCAGAATGTAACTAATGTGGATGGCTCTCCCCTAGGGCGCTTTTCCATGCACAACAGACTCGGTCTGATAGGGAAATTTTATAAATGAGAGGAACACAGAATTGTCTTTTTTTAGTGCTTTGTCCTTAAATTGGATGTCTAGCTCATTAACTGCATACCTTTTTTCCCCTTCTATTTCTTTTAAGACTATTTGTGTCCTCGTGGTCTAGTTCTAAACAAAACTGAGTTTCCATTGCAATTTCTTTTTTGACACATGGTTTACTTAAAAACTTATTTTTAATATTTTGAGGGAGCAAGTTTAGGTTTACAGAAAGATCATACAAAGAGTACAGAGTTCCATATCCCCTCCTTTCCACATATGCTTTTCCCTATTATTAATTTTAAAAACTCATTTTCAATAAAAATCAATTGGGCATATTTGTGTGCATCTATTTCTGGATTCTCTATTATGCAGTCTATTGTGGGTTCCATTGATCTATGTATCTATTCTCCGCCAATATTACACAGTGTTCATCACTGTAGCTATATAATAAGACAGATTCCTCCCACTCTACACTTCTTTTTCAAAAATTTTTAGCTCTTCTAGTTCCTTTGCCTTTTCATCTTGTCTACAAAATAATTTTGTTAGGATTTTGATAGAAACTACATTAAACTTGTTTATCAATTGGAAAAACTGATATCTTTACTATGCTGAATCTTTCAATCCATGAACAAAATATGTGCCTACATTTATTAAGATATTCTTTGATTTCTTTCATCAGATTTTTGTAGTTTTCAGCATATAAATCTTGTACACATGTACAGGATTTCATTAGATTTAACACCTAAGTATTTCTCTCTCTTTCTGAGCAATTGTAAGTGATACATATTTAATGTTGGTTTCCATGTATTATTTGCTAATATATAGAAATACAACTGATTTTTGTCTGTTTATCTTGTATACTGCAACCCTGATGAACTCATTTATTCGTTGTAGGAGTTTTTTTTTTTGTTGATTCCTTGGGATTTCCAATCCTTTCATTAGCAAATATTCAGTATTATTTCTTCGTTTCTGATCTAAATGTGTATTATTTGCTTGTATTGACTTATTGCACTGGATAGAACTGGCTAGATCTTCCAGCACCATGTTGAATATGTCCCAGAGTTATTAAAGAAAGTAGTTTCCTATTTTTAAGTCATTAATCTTTGTTATTAATTTCTAGTCTTATTTCATTGTGATCAAAACTGCATATTTTCTGATTAAGTCTTCCATACAAAAATAAAGTAAATTTTCCTTATAGTCACTCCCCTATTATCTACTTCCAATTCTTCATTAATATACTCTGAGATTTTATGCCCAAATCAACAATGAAATCATTTTATATCATATAGCCTTCATATACAAATAATCTTTGACATTTGTCATCTATCTTAATATGAGGCATAGTGATTATTTGGATTCAATATGTTTAATTAGTTTAAGTGTCCATCCCAGTTCTTCTATACAATGATTTCTCTATTCTTAAACTCCTAGTTTTGGATCTTCTCTCAATCAGGTGGAGTACACCTTTAAATAATTTTTCATTGGTTGTAGATTCCAAAGCCTTTTTATATCTGAAAACTTTCCGTTGCACACGTGAATGACAATTGAGAATCAAATATGTGGATTAACATTTCACCTCCAACCTCTGCAGCCATAACTGCATCATCTTAAGTGCTGTATTATTCATTGCCAAGTATCTATCCAGGCCCAGTGTTTGTCGAGAGGCAGATTGTGTAGATTATCGTAGGTCCAGCTGTCTGCCCACTTTGGTGATGATCAAATCCCCTTTCGAAGCCAATGTTGGAGGGCAGGATAATGTGCACAACACCAGGTCTCTAGCAAGCACTCACCCACAGCCATCTATTGTCCTGACACAGCCTCTTCTCCACCTCCACCACCCGGTTCTCTGACCCCAGGATACACTCCTACACCACAGTTCCTTTGGTCTCTCCTATGCAACTTACCTATGGAGGCCACACCACTCAAGGCTCAATTCACCACCACCAGTTCCCAACACAAACCAGTGCTCAGATAAACTCCCCCCTCACCTCCCTGACTTCTCTGAATGAAGAACAATCATTAGATTGTTAGAAGCCTCTGGTCACTTCAAAAAGTGATGCTTGAGCAGAAGAGGGCCAACTTTCCACCTGGCACAAATTTGGGTCTCTTCAACTGGGGATAAGACAAGAGAGGATAGAGAATGGGGGTCTTCCTACCATTACTGACGGGTCTTTGTTTCCAGAGTTGATGCCTGGGGACAGTGGACTCAATTCAACCTTACAGTTTAGTGGAGATTCACTGGATTCCAATAACTGGTTGATATTGTTCCTCCTATTCCATGTTTTCTTAGGCATTTAAAGCAAAGTTGGGAGATGCTGCATTAGGGGCTGCTGGCCAAATGCTATTTTCAGCCATATGCCAAGATTGAGCATTTGCTTGGAATTACAGGGCTTGCGATGTTCACAGCAGTTGCAGATCCTGCTCTAAATGAACCAGTGTGGTTCCACTGCACTAATTGTATAGGAGTGTTTCCTCCCAGGACAGTGCCCCACAGCAAATCCCCTAGAATTTTGCTTCTCCAACTACCGTGCAAAAGCATCACCTGAGGAGCTTGTTAAAAAAAAATTATCCGGCTTTACCCCAAAGATTCTGATGGGGTGAAGGATCTGCCTTTTCAACAAGTACTTGATGATGCATGCAGGTGGCCCAGGAAATTACAATTGGAGAACTGCATTGCCTAAAGCAACTCCTCTGAAACCATCAGACCTAAATTTTTCAGTTGCCCCATCTGATGGTTCATCAAAGCCACAAATGGAGAGAAGTAAATATAATTCTGCACCTACCACAATTGCTGACACAGAGCTGCCTGGTACAGCAACACTGGATAATGCGGTACCATTTCAAGATTTCTCATCACTCATTAGACTCTAGCAAATGCCCTTTGACCAGAAAATAGCACTTCTGGAAATTTATCCTGCAGATGGATTTCTACACATCCAAATGATACATTTACCACATTATTCTTAATGGCATTGTTTGAAATAGCCCCAAATTGGAAATAACCTGAAGTCTATCACTAGAGGACTGGCTTAATAAATTATGAATCATCCATATGATGGAATATTTTGCATCTGTAAAAGAATAATAAGGAAGCTTTCTTTGTACTGATATAAGCTTTCTTTGTGGTGATACAGAAACACCTCTAAGACCAGGGGAGATAGTCCAAATTTCTAAAGACTGGTACCATGTGAGGCCCTGTCAGTCAGGATGCCTTCAGAACAGTGAATTCCCATGACACCATACTGGTGACCAATAGCCAAATACTAGCAGGAAAAAAAAAATCAAAGTGGAGAAAAGTGGCTATAGTATGCCACCTTTTGTGTAAAAGCAAAGAGGGAGTAGAGGAGAAAACTTCTGGGAAGTGGGTAGATGGAAGACAGAAGTGAAAAGGAAACTTTAAGTGTCTACATAAAAAGTTGGGGAGGAGTTCCAGTGAGTGTATTACAAATAAAACATTAAATTTTAAAACATTCTAAACTTTTTCTTCAGTTTACGAGATTTTTGAGGTGGCAGAGGGATGTGTATGCCCAAGGCTGGTGTGGTTTCATATTAGTTTTTACGTTCCTTTTGGGACCCTGTAGTTTGGTATTTCTCAAAGTGTGCTCATTAGTAAGCAGTTTGCTACAGTTTGAAGGTAGGGTGAGCTTACCTTGTCTACACGGGTAAATGGTCTAATCAGTGATGTTCAAAAGACTGACTGCATCAGGCTTTAGAAATGTACAGATCATTTCCCCCTGAGGTTCTCAAACCTGCCTGCTCATTATAATCACCTGGGGAGCTTTTATACATGCTGCTGCTCTGGCCCCACCCCCAGATATTCCGATTTAATTGGTCTGAGGTAGGGCCAGAGCACTGGGAGTTTCAAAAGCTCCCCAGACACAGCCACTAGCATGACTACGTCCTGATTTAGCAGGTCTGAAGTGAGGGTCCAAAGCCCTACATAGAAACACGTTTTCCAGGTGCCTCTGTGTTCAGCCAGGTTTGTGGCCAGTGGCTCCAGATCTGTCCCTCTTCCAGCCTGTCCCTGCTGCCCAAAACAAACCCCAGTCATCACCGTGCTTGGACAAGGACCCAAGCATTCACAAAGGCCAGGTTAGGTGAAGAAAAGCCAACTTGGTTCGAGAGGTAAGAACTCAGTTTTCTAAAAGAAATCAAATATGGTTTTTCCTGACATTGTGGGTCACACTTCTCCTCCCGGCTTCCTCACCAACTCTTTCCTCCACACCCACAACCTCAATGGCCTCAATCGGAAATCACACTGACATACACCTACTCCTTCCCTCTTCCATCTCCAAGTGCTCAAATCCCACTCTCTAGCCACCACAGAAACAACCCACCCCATCACCACCACCACAGAAACAACAAACCAAGAGGGAAAAGGCACAAAGATAAACACTGATCACCCCTAATCTAAAATGGATAATAGACTAAGATATATGAAACAATTTCATGAACTGAAAATATTTTATAGAATCGGTTGTTTTAACAAAGAAGAGGGTATCTACTTGAGAGAACAATTCCTAAGAATAAAAAAAAAGAATATCTTCCCACAAAATTACTATTAAAATTTAAAGTGAGCATACCCTTGAATGCAGAGATTCCACTGGTTTATGCTAAAGAAATATTTTCTCATATGCTTGAAAATTTGTGTATGACAATGTTCATTGTAACATTGTAAAAGTAGAAAATCAGAAATAATCTAAAATTTTGTCAACATGGGACAAAGCAAAATGACTTCAGCACATCTATACTATGAAACATTAGGCAGCTTTAAAGAGGAATGTGGTAGATCTATACATATTAACATTAGGGGGAAAAATCCGAGACATAGTTTAAGTGGAAAAGTAAGCTGCAGAATAATATCATATAGTATGCTATCATTTGTATTTAAAAGCACACATAAAAGAAAATAATTTAATGTGCGTGTGCATATTATGTGTATGTGTGTGTTTGAACATACAGAAAAGGGTCACAGATAATACACACCAATCCTCAGAGAACAGGAGATGAGGTAGGCGGGATCAAGGGGGAATGTTCACTTTATATGTTTAAATTAGGACAAAAATGGGTTCATATATTACTTGTATAGGGAAAAATAATTTTTAAATGTATACATGTAACTTTTTCTTCAGAAATAAGAAATGACCATCGTCCCAAGCCCTTAGCCAGAGACTAGCTCCTGTTTATTCCCTGAAGGGGGCAGCCCTGATGCAATTCCACAAAATTTCTCTGAAGACACCTTGGCCTTTTCCAGCCAAAAAAGCCAAGTCTGAAATTAACAGTGCTTAAATATATTTGAGGAAGCTCCAGAGAGTTTAAAATGGGGAAAGCATGGCTTTTAATGCCCTAAAAACTGAAGAAACACTTATTTTCCCCAAAGCCTAAAAATCAACACATCTTTTAAAATTGTCAGACACTTCAGAAGGCAAGACGTCTCTAGAGAGAGGTCGTGGCAGAACTCCCTTCACAGGATGTTTTGACCACCTAATCCGTTTTCTCTAGATGTGAGCAAATGGAGAAAGAAAGCATTTATACCCAGATGATAACAGACAGGCAAGTCCTAGAAAGAAATCCTCAGTTGTTCCAAAGGAAAGTTCCATGAAAAGAAAGTCAAATGGGTGGATGGATGGATAGATGGATGGAAGGGTGAGGTTCGGTGGGTGGGTGGATATCAGCTCACACAACTCTCAAAATCAGGATTCTATAAACCAGGCTGTAATACTAGAGCTGAAGGTCTTCCTGTGGAAAAATGTTAATTGACTGTTTAAAAAGATTATTTTCCCCAACGGTTCACACTCTTTCACCTCATTTTTCTTTCAAATTTCGAAATCATGAAGCCTGCTTGTATCAGATAAGATGCTTTCAGCTGCAATTAACAGAACAGGCCACTAAATGTTATATAAACATAAGGGGCTTATCAATAAATCCAACAAGAAAGAATAGTCTGGAAGCAAGAGGTTGCTGGGGCTGTATGTGTGACCCAAGGATGTCGACATCCTAAGTCAATACCATTGCAATTCATAAACCCAAGGTGGCTGCCATAGCTCCAGCATTAGTCCTCACTTGATAACCTCTGGGACAGGAAGAAGGGTTTGGGATGGGGGGGCGGGGAGGAGTTTGCCTCTTTTACATTGTCCAATACTGGATCCCATGCCTACCTCTAGACCAATCACTGACAAAGGGAAATAGAATTGTCATGAATCACTCACACTTATCCCCTGGGCACACTGCCACCAAACAAAACTAGGAAGGAATGGAGAATGACTGTTGGATGGGCAGCTAGCAGCATCAGCTACAGTACCTATTCCCACTTCTAAATCCCCAGATCCCTACAAGACTCCCTACAATCAGAATAACACCCTAATAATTCCTATAGTGCACTGCCAAAAGATTCCAATACACTGGTTCCCTTTGTGGCCAAGTTTTCCACCTTCATCTCCTTAACCTCTTACTCAGGACAAGTAGTTGAACCACTAAAAATAGCCCAAGCAAAGAGAGAAGTATATTATAATGAAACCAAGTATCTCTCAGAAACCAGAGGAAG
Source organism: Cabassous unicinctus (assembly GCA_029593785.1). Lineage (NCBI taxonomy): Eukaryota > Metazoa > Chordata > Mammalia > Cingulata > Chlamyphoridae > Cabassous > Cabassous unicinctus. The sequence goes on from JAQZBX010024480.1 coordinate 9,993, forward strand.
GAAGGGCAGTTTGACTTCAATGCAGGATCCTCAGGAACCACGGCAGCCACTTTCTCCATCTCTCTGGTCCACAAGACCCCTGAGCTCTGCAGATCAACTTTCTTGGCTTCTTGATGCACAACCCACCCACAGTTTTTTGGACTACATGTCCTTCCAAACCAGGTGTTGATGGAGGCAGGCTGGCATCTCTGAATGCCAAATACAAATCCCCAGAGAAAGAACCAGGCAGAGCCACACCTGCTCCAATCAGCAATGCACAAGGACGCTGCACCACATGGTTAAAACATGGATGCTAGGGGCCATCCTTTGGAGCCAATTTGCCTAAAGTAGGGAATGCATAGACATGGAAGTCACCCTAAAGGGATTTAATACAAGATCTTTTTGCAGGAGCTTCACTCATCTCCTTGGACATCAGCCTCCAAGACCCAGCAGGCCACAAGGTTGGGATAGAAAAGGCAGCAGCCACCCCCAAAGGGCCACCTGACCCTCCTGCTCTCGGCAGCACAGCTGGAGAGGAGGGAGGAAGCCTATACTGATTCGTGCTGCATCTTGCCTGGAAACTCCTCTCTCTTCCTCCAGCCCTGCTCAGCCTCACATTGGCTCCTGTCCACGTCCCTTCTCACACCCTCACACCCACCTGGCTACACTCATCCTAGCATTCAAAGCTCCACTCCGGGCTACTCTTTGCCAAAATGCTTTCCCACACAGGGGTCCCTGTCTTCCAGCTCACTCTCCACGCACATGTCTACCTCAGAAGTGAGATGGGTCTATTTTAGTCTCCTGTAGCTGTCTGCCATCTGTCTCGTCTGGAGGCCTCGTGGTCTACTGAGAGGAGAAAAGGACCGAATTTGGAAATGCAGAAATTGGAGCCTAGTCTTGGTCCCACCATTAGCTCTAGAACCTTGGGACAACCATGGCATCCTTCCATAAGATGAGAGGGAAAACTCCCCTTTGGCTAGTTCATGGCACTTTGGGGAGCATAAAAGGAGACGAGAAATAAAAGGGCTTGACAGTAAGGTGGTAATGGACAGTAGGGTGTTTAAAGGCATCTTCTCGGACCCCAACACCTAGCCACAGCTGGGCACTGTTCGGGAATTGATGACTTTCTTTACTTCTCTGACCAGTCACATTCCCAGTGTTCTGGGGACCAGCCAATGCCAGACCAGGGAGTCCTTGTGCCCATCCTTGGGCACGGATGCTTGGAAATGGTTACCATGGTAATCAGCTTTGCCACTTGCTCTCTGAGTGATCCTGATCAAGTAATTTACTGTTATGAGCTTCAGATTCCTCATCTATAAAACTGGCACAAAGTCAGCACCTACCACATAAGTTGTTAGGAAAATTAAATGGATGCCATGTTAGCCAATAATCATTACAATAATATCAAATATTTTTATGTGCCAGATACTGTGCTAAGTAAGAGTTTCGCATGTATTAATTCACAACAACACTCAGGCCCATAAAAAGTACTACAATGTTTTCTATGTGGAGGCATGATAACAACAACAATAAAGTTAGAAGGAAGAAATCTAGAAAGACAGACACTGAAAGCTGAATTCTACATCATTCCTAGAATCTGCAGACAAGTCATTGAAACATTGAAATGTTCTTCAAAAGAGCAACTCCATAAATTCAGGTGTGGAAAAAATAACTCACCTTGAGCACCTGCCCTTCCACACAAAGTGTGGCTGCCTCAGGGCAGTAGAATGACTGTACCCATCAACCCATTTACCCCCACTCCTGACAGCTGTACTCATGGTGTTATCTCTCCCCAAAGGAAAGCTTCCCAAATCTGTAAGACACAAGGTGGCTGGAAGGCATCTGTCTTTCCATGTAAGGACAGTTCCAGGAGATCTAATAATCATGTGAATCTCCACAAATCCCATTTAAACCATAACAGATGGTAGGCAGAAGCATTATATATGCAACATGTTATAGAAGATTTTTTAGAGGGTCCCATGGGCAATCACATTGCACAGGACACTATCTCCCACCACTTCATTGGCTCTTCTCTCCTTGCCACCTCCCTCCCAATTGTCTCAGGATCCCCAAAACCCTTCTTCTAGTTTGCAAAGCAGTCGACCTTTCCTCTCTGAAGCCTGGCCAACAGAAGAAAGGGAATTTTACCTTCACCCTAAGCTTTTATCAAAGAATCAAAGTATCTTTCCAGGAAAAATTAGATCCCTTCCAAAAAGAAACTGGTGCAATGCATTTCTTATCCAAGAAATATTTACTGAGCATCTACTATATGCCAGATACTGTCCAAGGCTCTGAGAATACAGAAGTGAATATGTTGCTAAATGGATATTCTAGTCTCATGCTCTTACATATACGATTATGTATAAATGTATCATTATGTATTACTATGTATCTATTAATATGCTAACTGTACTAAGGTATTGCTGTATTCTAGAAACTGAGTGCTCTCTGCATATTATTTCATCCATTCTTCATAATACAGAGTATGAGGATCCACAATAAGGATTATTATCATTATTATTAAACACATGAGAATGCTGAGGCTCAGAGGCTAAATAATTTGCCCAGGACCACACATCTAGGAAACAACATAGTTCAAACTCAAACCCAGGTCTGTCTAATTCAAGAGGTCTTCTTTTAACCAGTATGCTCTGAAGTCCACATCAGCCTCTATTTTCAAATTATTCAGTAACTCCCCAGTGCCTCCATAAAGACCCCAAACTCTGCAGCATGGCATAGAAAGCACTCCTACTGTTTTTAATATGGTTTCCCACAAACGTCTTTCAGAGTCCCTAGGTTCCTGTCACCATGATGAAGCGAAGGACTAACTTTCCCTTAAATCATCACTCCCAATTTCTCTCCTCTGAGCCTGCAGAGCCCTCTTACCAGCCTGTCCTTCCCCCTTCCTCCTTCACTCTGAAATCCCGGCTCCTTCTGACAAAATATCTCCTTTAAAACTAGGTATAAAAGTCATCTTCTCCAGGAAGCCCTCTTCTATCCTCAAATAGAGGTGCCTTTTCTTAGCCTATCTCATCCACTGCCTTCCTTTTCTACCTTGCCCCAGCACGTAGCAGAGTTTCTTTTACATTAGGGGCATTTATAGACAGCTTCTCTGTTCCTAACAGGGGTCCTTTCCTTATGGACAATGCCCGAGTTCCATTCACTTGAGGATCCCCCACAACACAGCTACCTCAGTGCCTTGCACAATACTGTTGCTCAATAAACATTTGCTGAACTAACTCTGCAAGTACTTTCATTTCGGCACATTTCAACAATGTTTCCAAAGCCAGTATTCCCAACCTGGAGCCCCCTTTTCATCTCACCACAGTCTACACAAGCCTTGGAAAACCTCATCAACTTCCAGGACTGAAATTACCATCAATACATTACAGATCCCCAATTCTCTGCTCTGCACCCCGATCCATGCCCTAAGCTCCAGGTCTGAAAAGCCACATGCCAACAGATCTGAGCTATATGGACATCACTGATGTACCTATGAGGGCAACTCAGTCTTCCCTCAAGACATGCCCGCCCCATGCTCCCCTTCTTTGTGAAGGACACCCCCAACCCACCTAGTATCCAAACCCAAAACCTGAGACTCATTCCTGACTCCTCCCTCTCCTACACCCTCCCACGCCCAGTCAATCACCAAGTTCTCTCAGTAATACTCTCTAGATATCTCTGAATCCTCCATCCACCTCTTTCCTTCCTCACTGCCATCCAAGCATCCTCAAGTCCCGCCTACATTACTGTAACCACCTCCTAATATGAGTCCCTTCCTCCAGCCTTGCCACCTTCAAATCTGTTTCTCAACTTCAGCTAGAGTGGTCTCTAAAAGGCAAATCTAATCATGCCATGCTTTTAAGAAAAAGACTCTCCATGACCTTAGAATAAAGTCTACACTCTTTAATGGGACATATGATCCCATTATGATCAGACTCATCCTTGACCATGCACCCTACTCTTTATACACACGCAAACACACATGCACTCTGCCCAGCCATGCAAAACTGACTTCCATTCCTCATGCTCTTTTCCTTTGCACATGCTACTCCCTTGGCTTGGAACCTTCTTTCCCATCTTTCCATGCTTCCTTCACTTAATTAAACCTTACATCCTTAAGGTCTGGACTTGGATATCATTTAGTCCTGGAAGCCTTCCTGATTGCTTCAATTAGGTACTCTGTACCCCCTCGGGAGCCTGCACTTACACTGATCATAGCACTCGTTATACTGTACTAACATCTGCCTATCTGTCTATTCTTAAACAGGTAATGATTTTCTTAATGCAGGGACTGTGGGGAGCTCACCCCACCCCACCCACCCCATCCCATCACCTAGCATAGCATTTATTCAATGTATACTTTAATGGACAGATAAATCAATTAATGTCTATATCAAGGCTTTGCAGAAAATTCTTTATTAATATAATTTAGTAGGACAATTTTGGGGGGCATAAGAACTGCGTGGTCTGTACAGAGATCCTTTATTTTAATTTTTTTTAAGTCCTTATGTTTGGAATAGAGACTGGATTATCTCAAGCAGGGATGGTGGAGTCACTTCTTTATGGACAATGACTGAGTTCCATTCATTTGAGTATTTCAGGACTGACAGGACAGGGCCAAGGCCAGAGTCCTGAGACACTCTACTAGAAACTGTGGGAAGACAAGACTTCTGTCCAAGGAAACAGCCAACTTTAGGAGCACACAAAGCATGGTCAATGAGAGGATGGTCAAACCTAGGAAAGGAGTGAGCAGATGCCCAATGTCCAGCCAGGTCTGAGTGCCCCAGTGGGTTGGCTCAGCAGGAAGAAAATAGAAAGCAGTGACTTTTCCTAAGGTATTGATCCACTGAGACATTCCTGGGACAGAGGATGGGGATCCCAATGGAGGTCACCACAGGAGGAGAGTTTATGAAAAGAAAAAGCCAAGGAAGGGATAGTTTCAAAATTTTCCTATTTTTGGCACTTCCTTTCCCATTCTCCTTTTCTTCCATCTCTTAGTATCCTTCTAGAAGCTGTGTTCCATTCTTCCTCCGAGGGCTCAAGGTATTCTCTCCTTGGTCCCAGCCTGTTAAATAGTTTTACTGAGTTCTAGAATGAAGCTATATGGGGTCTACTCATTAAATCATCAGAAAATTTTCAATTGAGTGGTCCTAAGGAGCCTTTGGATTTTAGGATCAGAATCTGGAGATATTGTAGTCTATTAACTAAACAAAGATGAATATTAGAGTCTTGTGTTTGAATCCCTAAAACTTAATTATATATGTAGTAGAGGGAACAGAAATGAGTTAATATGAAGAACACAGAAATGTAGAAGTTTAGTTATGCAGTGGTCACTAGATCAAATATTCTGATTCTTTCCTCCTTCTGAGTATATGGTAGTATGATCCCTGCCCACCTCTTTTGCAGTTAGGCATGACCATGTGACTTTCTTTGGCCAATGATTTGTGTGAGTTACTCACAGAGAGAGCTTCAAGAGCTGGTACAAGACTTGCCAACGTGCCTTTTCCTTCTTCAATGATTATGTGCTTCAAGTTGGAGTCCCTGTTGGCCTGGTCCCTGAGTGACCGAAATGAACAAGCCCACTCCCACCTTCCCACCCCTGCCAAACCAATCTAGGTTGGGACTGGAAATATTGCCAGGAAACTCCAGAGATGCCAACATCAGCTCAGTATTAGGAAAAACCCTGTCATTACTAGAGCTGTCCAAACATACCACTCTGAGAACAGAATATTAGTAACTTAAGAATGTGTTCATCAATTGTAACAAATGTACCACACTAATGAAGGATATTGTTAATGGGGGGAAATGTGGGAAGGGTAGGGAGCAGGGCATATGGGAATCCCCTATATATATATTTTATGTAACATTTATGTAATCCAAGTATCTTTTAAAAAATAAAAAATATATATATTTTTAAATAAACTGCTAGTGGGAACGTTAAAAAAAAAAAGATTGGACAATCACTAAGTGGTATGTCATGAAGGAGATTCAAGCATTAGATGGTACAGTGAGTATTCACTTAACCTTCTTTTGATAACAGAATACAATATCCTTCTAAGGAAATATCTCCTTCCCATTCTCAGTCCACATTATTCAAATAGTGTTAACTCCATCCTGAACTCCAAGGGCGGACAAGGCTGGCCAATCAGAGCATGGCTTTCTCACTGTTGCTGGTAGCCAATTCAGAGCCAGTGAGATACAATAAGAAAGAGGAAGGCATTCTTCCCTGCATGAACTTGGACCTAGCGGAAATGTGAGCAGAGCTTCCTCAGTCTTCTTGCCAGGATAAGGGGAGGGTTTGCTGTCTGAAAATTAAGCCAATAGAGAAGTGGAGCCAAGAGATGGAATGAGAGAAACTGTATCCAATAACAAAACCCTCGTTTAGATTACGCCTGAAGACATCTACCCTTGGACTTTTCAGTTATACAAAGCAACAAATTGCCTTTTAAGTTAAGCTAGTGTGAATTTTCTGTTACTCGTAGACAAGATTGCTGATTGATACAAATGGTAGTTGGAGGAAATGAATTTTAAGATTCCTTCCAACCCTGAGATTTCAAGATTCTAAATGCCAGCATTAGCTACCTCCTCTTAGCATTAAAAGATCTTGGCAACTAAGTGCAAATATATATTATATTTATATAACATACGTATATGCGTATACTACATATGTATATATACATATATCATAGATATATAAATGTGCTAATCCAAAGAGCAGACAGATCCTATTAAGATTAGTCAAGTTTGCACAAGTCAAAACCATGTCAGCATTGGCTACCTTACACAAATAGTTGTCCTCTGAATGTAGCTCATGCAGACTTAGCTGTCATTCCAATTGTGTAGTCATCATTGTAAATCAAACCACATCTCTCTCTGACCCTTCAACAAAGTGTGGCAGTGGGTTATAGTGGCAAGAGGCTCTCAAGGATGAAGCCTTGGGGGAAGGGTAGTTTGCACTTTTGTTTTTTGAGAATGTATTATTAAAGCAAAGGCATATTTAGAGAAAACACAAGTGAAGTTTGTAGCCACAATCATTACTGCTAGTGAACGTCCTTCAATATAGGCCCTTTTGAAAATAGCATCACCCTTTCACATGCTATCTACCACCACACAAAGATTTAACTAAGTAATTCTGCCAAAGGAAAAAAAAAAGAACTGGGGTATAGTCTTTAAAAGTATTTTAAATCGAGTTTAGATCAGGGGTCACAGAGTGCCAACCTGCAGGCATCTTTTGCTTAGTCCATGCCATGATATTTTAAAAAATGAAATTTTACATAAAATTGAGATGCCTTACTTCTCTTAAAAAAATTAGAAGAGTTGGAAGCCCTGAGTTCATATTCCAAGAGAACAGAAGTAGTGTTGGGTGTCCCTTTTAACAAGGCACCCACTCTACAGTTCAGTACTGTACCTACCTCTCCCGTGGTTTTACAAAAGCCCACTTTTTCACCCGTTTAGGTCTCCTATCAGACTTCTGTAGGATTTGAGTTTGCAGCCCTTTTGCATTTATATGGTTGTTCAGAGATAATTAATAAAATATTAACATGCCAATCACTTTGAACATTGAATTCCAAAGTTTTTGTTATCTCACAATGGTGTTCCAGGCACCCTTCTCTCCATAATACCAAGCATCTGGGTCTCTTAATTAATCATATACATTCATGCCCCCAGGCCTCTGCTCATGCTGTTCCCCCTGCCTGTCCTGCCCTTTCCCTAAATCTTTACTGACTGGATCCACCCATGCTGTAAGTCAACTCAAGTTACCTGTTTAAGAAGCCTGCCTTGACACCCACCCAGTGAGAAGTATTGGTTCATGCTCTGGCCTCTCGTAACAAGAGCATATCACTTTTTAGCCCTTATTTCTTCCCACTTACATTACAGTTTTGTCCAGATCAGACCAAGGGCTCTTCAAGGACAAGGACTAAGCACCCAGCACCTTAGTCATAACTGACTTAAGCAGTCAGTAGGTGCCAGGCTACTAAGAATTTGACGAGGCTTTTCTAATTTAATAATAAGAATTTCTCATTTAAACCTCACCACAACCCCTATCAGGTGGGTCCTAATAATATTCCCATTTGAAAGATGAGAAAGCTGAGGCCCACAGAGCTAAAGACTCAAATCCCAAGAGTGGTTTTCTTAACCACCATGGTATTCACCTCCAACCCCCTCCCATCACCTTGTACTTAGAAGGCAACAGCATCTGCTGGGTGTAACAGAACACTTCTGCTAAGTAACTTCCACCGACTTCTTCAGGAATATTGTAGGACCATCTTTCCCATCTTCCTTTCCCCTGCCCCGGGCTCTTCCCCTAGCCCTGATGGCCTGCATTGGGCTGTCTCATCCACTCCCATCCCAGAAGCCTGCAGAGATGCTGTTCTCTGCTCCCACACAACACTTGACAGGAGAGCTAGGTAACCTTCCCTCATCACACGAGCCTTCCCAGCGGCTCTGCTTCCCTCTGAAATGACATTAAATTGTTCCATTAGTGTCAAAAAGGGAAGATGCATGATACTTTAATGAATTTCCTTTTTAAAAGAAAGTTATCTTCAGAACTGTGCTCGTACTGCTTCCAGAAAGTTGGGGGTTATCTGGGGGCAGAATTTATTTGCAGAAAACCACAAAATCTGTCTAAATGCCAGAGTTTATTCCAGTTGGCTTGCCTGAAACAATACAGATGTGATCATGCAAAATCAGGGAAGTTGAGACGTATCTTTTCTTCATAATAAAAATGGTACAACACAGAAAGGATCTCAGGGAGAACTTCTTGAATGCCCTATGGACTAGAGGAGTTTGGGCTGGAGTTGAGGAGGATTGGAGAAAAGTTGTTGGGAGCAAACTGCTACTCCAACGGAGCCTCTGTGCCAAATGCCAAAGACCATGAGGGTTAGAAATCTTGTGGGAGCCCCTGTAGCACCCCACACACACTGTGCGTGGCAGACAAGGGATGCCGAATAGGCAGATGCAGAGCCAAGAAAGATGGTGCCAGCCAAGAGGGGCTGCTTAGGGGAGACTGATGGAGAAGTATAAAGATCAGGCTGCACACCTCCATCTGAGCTCCCTCCCTATCACCTGACACTTCTGAGAATCTAAGCTTCCAAAGCAGACTTCTAAACTTTTCCCTTCTCCATTAGTCAAGGACTGAAAACGGTGAAAAGACCCATGTCAGCAGTCGATACTGTACAAAATAGACCACCTCTGCAAGGGATAGCAAACAAAGAACCTCCACCTTTGGTTCATTCATTCACTCAAGTATTTATTATCCCCTATTACAAGTCAGACATGGCTCCCGTGTGATGGAGAAAGCAGACAATAAGCCAGTAAAAATAATTATTTTTATAAAACCACAATGAGTAGAAAATGCTATGAAGGAAAGAAATTTGTCACAATGATGAAGACTAATACAGAGGGACAGACCTGCTAGATGCACACCCAATGTCCATTCCCCCCTTCCTCCTTACTAACAGAATCCTGATTTTGTTCAAGGCTGCAATGTTCCCAGATAAAAATATTCAAACTCCCAGCCTCACTTTCAGTCCTGGCCAATAATATAATATATAGATGAAGTCCCTCAGAAGAACATCACTATCCTTTCTCAAGTGAAAAAAGACAAAGCCTCGTGAGGAAAAGAGTTTTTGGACATTCCATATTCTTTACACCTGGAATTCAGATTAAATGCCTGGCCATGAGAAAGAAAACCACCTACTAAGGCTAGTGGAATAGGATCATCCTTGATGACAATATTTATCTAATTCTGATTTATTCTTATCTGATTTTTTGTTTGATCCTATTTTCCGATTTCTACAATGATAATATGTTACTTTTACAATACAAAAAAATTAATAAAACATTTCATTTTTAAATATATAGATATTTAGTTATATTAGATATTGGGAAAATATATTCAGGGATTCCATCCAGTATTTTTGTCAGGAAATGTTGGGGACTTTTTCCCCAGGTTCTTCCATGACTCTGTTCTAACATGGACCTCAATATTCAAAGCATCTTCACATAGTATCTTATCAGATGTGTTTTATAAATTGTGCTATTTAATTTGGTTTTGGATGTATTCTAGGAAACATTCCAAAGTAACAGAGCTACAATTATTTTCTTTCAGAAACAACTTTCCCTGTGGATTCTCAACAATATATATCCTTCACTTCACACTGTGATTTTAGCTCCAAAATATATTTGATGGATAATACAGTTACATGATTTTTTAAACAAATACATGTGAATTTAAACAAAACAAATGTTGCACCTTTAAAGATTTAATAGACAAAAAAGTTCTTAAAGAGGCATGCCAGAAACATTTTTAAACTATGACAAGTTCATTAGGATAAGTGAGTAGTCTAATTATGTTAAAAAGCTTTAATCACGAATTTAGAGATAAGCTATAAACTTATCTCTAAGTGCAGCATTGGCTCATCTCATACATTTTTATAGATAACACTCTATTTTTCTTCATTTATAGCCTCTGCAATTGTAGTTTCAAGCTCCATTTGACCCAATTGTTAAGAAGGTATTTTTCAATTTCTTGGTGTTTAGATTTTGTTGGATATTTGCTTCACTTCATCCCTCAAAATATAGGTAACAACAAAATAATGAGTCTTTATTCTTTACCAGGTTCTACCCAATATTGAAAAATTGTTGGTCATGTGAAGTTGACTGAAATCTAGGGGAAAAATAAGAAAATAAGTTTCTTCTAGTGAACTGACAACCCAGCCTAATCCATCAAGGACAAATCAACACACCTTGTGTTTTCTCATAGAAACCCTTTCAGCTCCTCCATAACCACCATCCCAGTTTCTTTAAAATCCTTCTAAACTCCCTCCCACACTACCAAGTGTCAGAAATCCCCATCCCCAAGTCAAGTCTCCCTTCACAACAGTCATTAACTTCTATGAAATGATCCCACCTGGCTCTAGAAGGTCCTTCACTACCTCTGCTGGCAAATCCCATTTTTGAGACCCCATATTTTCTTCTCCTCACACTAGTTTGAAGTGTTTCCTAGATATATTCAAAATATTCTAGGCTAGTAACTTGAAGCAACCTGGAAAGACAAAGAAGTCAAATAAGAAACGTTTTGATTATTCCTCCATCACATGCCTTCAATTTGGAGGCAAGAGGATGCCTCTAAGGCAGGCAAGGAATTCTTTCTTGCTTTGAATCAATTTATGAGATCACTTACCCTCTGATATCCCTCAGCCTTTTGCCAGAAAATATAAGAAACATCTGATCCTCTCTGTGGGCCCCTGATGAAACATTTTCTCAACCAAGTGTAAATGAAGGTCAGTGGCTCTGTTTTAAACGTGGTCCATCTGGAGAGATCTGCAGATAAATCACAGATGGCCTTTTGCCGGTGACCACCACCTGGCATGTGGCTCAACTGCTCTGCTCTTGGCCTTTGTCACTTAGACCTGTCCAAGCCAATCCCATTCATAATCTGGACCTACAGTCCCTCCTAATCTCTGAATGGGCATCTTTTCCTTAGCGGCCCCTGGCCAAGCCATATGGATAGAACCACAGGAAACATTTCCTGTGGTCAATACATTCCCATTTTTAAAACATACCATTCCATGGACCACAAGGCAGTCATAAACTAAAATAGGATGTCCTTCATGTACTGACAGGGAACAAACTCTAAGATATATTATTGTTAAATGAAAAAAATCAAGATAAGCTAACATTTGAATGTGTGTATTTTGGGAAGATACTATCTGTAGAAAGATGCCCAAGATATTGGTAATACTGGTTGCCTCTCAGGAGGTAAACTGGGTGGCTAAGTTTAAAGGTAGGAGAGCGACTTTTCACAGTAGACCTTTCTGTACCTTTTTGCTAGTGTAAATAACTGTTTGAAATTCAATTTAACTTAAACCCTCTATAAAAAAAGGCCAGAGATACACCCAAATAATAGAATTCTATGATGCTTGAAAAAAAGATACTCCAGATCTCTATTTCATGACTTAGGAAAATGTTCATCAGACATTAGTTGTGGGGGTTAAAAAGTGAATTTCAGAACAATGTGTCTTTATTTTGGATTCTACTTTTAATTTAAAATACATATAAATGTTGATTCAAGTCTGGAAGAATATAAACCAAAATGTTCACGGTAGGGTTTGTTTTGTTTTGTTTTCCTAAGTAGCGCAATTTCGGGTGATTTTTCTTTTCTTTTGTCTATATTCATTTTCTAAGTGTTCTATAATGAGCAAGCACTTGAGAATTTTAAAAGAACATTTTTATATTAAAAAAAAGAAAATTTCATCTTTATGCTTTTGCTCTACAAACTCCACTCCTTCCTGGGCAAGGCAGTGGCTCAGATGCGGGACCTCACAGCGAATACCCTATTTGGAGGGACAGCAGAATGGCCGCCAGGAAACATCCTTGCAGCCAGAAGCTGAGTGAGGGAGACAGGGTTTTAAAAGGCAAGGCCATAAACCTCGGCGTAAAATAAGCAGCCAGCCTCTCATTTCAGCCATGTAAACAGTAATGTGTATTCATTAAAACTGCATTAGCCTAAGGAGTCCCCAGAGACCAGAGCTAAGGGGGTGGGGGGAGAGAGGCTGCCAACTGCACCTGCTGTTTTCTAACACAATGCAAACAGGATGAAAACGGGTTTCTGGTGCATGTCACAGCCAGAGAAGGGCCACCCAGTGGGGCTTCACAGCTCCCATCCGTCTTGTTAAAGCTAAACAGAGAGAGACTGAGAAAAAAGGAAGCACCCAGGTCTCCAAACAACTGGCTTGCCTGGCCCCAACCTGCCCTGCTAAAAGGTTCTCAAGGAAAACACTTGCCCCAAAACTTGAGGCCTGCTGGGCATCAGCAGCATGGTCCACTGCAGAGCTGAGACTAGGACCCTGAAGAGGACATTACAGGTGAGCTCCTTTCCCCTGCCCCTGGAGGAGGCATAACCTGAATGAGGTAGAAGAGACATGGCCAACATTTACTGAGGGCTTACTGTGACCAGGCACTGTTCAAAGGCTGAATATGTCTTAACTCATTTAAACCTCCCAATGGTCCTTTGGGGAGGGGGTCTATTACTGTCCCCATTTATGGGTGAGGAAAATGAGGCCTAGAGAAGTTAAATAATTTGCCCAAATGATTTAAATTCTCAGAAGCAAGTCTCACTCCAGAGCCCATCTCTTGATCAAGACCCCACACTGCCACTCTCAAAACTTGCCGAGCATCCAATTCAAATTGGAGCCTCAAGACGGGGACCTATGACCCTGTGCCAAGGACTTCGGGGGAGCTCATGAGAGTAGGAACCAATGATTGTCAAATTCAAAAGGGCCAAAGGTGGATTATATTAGCCCCACTGTACAGATTAAGTAACTGAGGCTTGAACTTGAGACTATATTTCCAATATTGGGGAACATTCTCAGCCCAAGCCAGGTGCAGAGAGTGGGACCACAAAGGAAGCTCAGCTTAAGCGAGGAAACCCAGAGGAACAGCAGTAGCTGCAGAAATAGGGAGCAAAGTTCCTTTTTTCCTTTAGCGAGGCACAAAGCCAAACAGCACCTGAGCCCGAATTCTGAGATGAAGGACAAAGAGAAGGAGCCACGTTGTTCCAATAGATACTCCAAAGCCTCTCCCACTGAGCCAGAACGTTAGAAGAGCTTCCTTCCCCAGAAGTGGAGCATATCAGCAGCTTCATGCTTATTTCTCTCTCTCCTAAGATATCTCTATTTAGAGCTTTCAAGGTTAGCAAGTCTGATGTTAACTGTTTTTGTCCTATACTCAGTAAAGGACAAGCTCAGTTTCCCCTCTTCTCCTAAGGCCTGGGAAAGGAAAAGCTTAGGGTTGCAGCTCCAGATCTGCCTCTTCCTCAGTAATGGACACCAAAAAGTGAATCCAACAGCTGCCAAAGACCCCTACCTTGGTTGCCTGCCTCACCCACAATATTGGTTTACGTGGTCCCACTTCTCACTCCAGTTCATTGACCACCAGACCTAAGCTGGGCCAATCAAATTATTTCACAAACTTTCGGAATGGAGGCCAAGATGCAAGATGTGCCCTAGGAGGCTAGAGGAAGTTGTCTTCCATCCAATGCGTAGAGTAAGAAACAAGGAAAGCAGGTTTGCACAGAGACAAGAACATTGAATATAGACAAAAAGAAGTAGCGGTGAGTTAGGGAGAGTCCCCACAGCCTTCCAATTCCCAGTTCCCTTCCCTCCTCTTCAGTCAGGCTGACCTTCCCTGAATTCCGACACTAGATTCCCCTTCTAGCTTATCTGACATGAATTGGTTTCTGATACTTGTACCCAAAAAAAAGCTGAACTAACCTACACCCTGCACTCATTCTCCTGGGACATGAAGATCTCTGGCTAATACATCCAAACAGCTGGGAATAAGTTACCTGTAGAATAAACCACAAACCAGAAGTCACAGCACACAGGGCGAGAGTCAGGATGCTGGAGCTAGCTCAAGCCTGAGGAGAGGCCCCAAGAAAGGTCAATTCAGCAAATATCTACTAACCACCTGCCAAGTGAAGCTGCACTGTGGGGGGAACAACAGACTACTCAGATATAGACCCTGCTTTCAAGCAGCTTAGAGTGGAGGGGAAAGAGTCACAAACAAAACCATTAGTGAATAAAATGAGGGAATATGCAAGTAATGGTTAAATTGTCCATTCTAGGCAAAAGGTGAGTTCTGAGAAGTCTACCTCCCTGGGGGATACGAGGAGGTGGAGCACATTCCAACTAGGCAAAGAGCAGCATCTTGAAGAGAGGAGAGTCCTGGGGCACAGGGAGGAGACCAGCTTGGCTCCAGACCCCAGGGAATGGAGGGACATAGGACTGGGGAGCTTAAGATGGGAGGGGAGGAGGCTTTGAAGTGAGGCCACGTCCAGGCAGAGCTTCCAACTCTTCCATCATCACACAACACTTTCAAGATACCTGCCATTTGCTATATTCCAATATTTTTCTTTAAATTGCCTCACTTTTTAATGTAAATGCTTTTCAAAAGGAAATGGCCTCAAAATGTTAAACATGGTGCTGCCAAATGACTCAACAATGGCACTATTAGGTATTACCCAAAAGAACTGAAAACAGGTTTTCACACAAAAACTTCTGCATGAATGTTCAGAGCATCATTATTCCTAACAGCCAAAAAAGTGGGAACAACACAACCCAAGTGTCCATTGACAGATGAATAGATTAATATTATTAATACTCATTCAATGGAATATTATTCAGACATGAAAAGGAATGAAGTGCTGATGCATGCTCTAACATGGACGAACTTTGAAAATACTATGCTAAGTGAAATAAGGCAGACACAACAGGCCACATATTGTATGATTCCATTTACACAAATTGTCCAGAATAGGCAAATCTAGAGAGCTGGAAAATAGATTAGTGGTTTCCAGAGGTTGGAGAGGGAGAAGAATGGAAAGTAACTGCTAATGGGTACGGATAATGAAAACATTCTGGAATTAGATAGTGGTAGTGGCCGTACAATATAGTGGGCATGTTAAAAACCACTGAATTGTGCAGTTTAAAATGGTTAAATGGTGAATATTGTGTTATATGAATTTAACACAATAAAAATATTTTATAAAAAGGAAATGGAATGAAAAACCAGTATCTCTCAACATAAACTAGAAGATATCCATAAAAATGAACACAACAAAAACAAAACAATGTTTGCTCCTTCTAGCTTGATATCATTGCCTGCCTAAGGTCCTGAGCCTGAGACCTGCTCTGCCATTGTTAGAACAGGGGTGTTAGAAAGGTGTTAACGGTACACTAGCACCCAAGTGAGGCTTTCTCCTTTGGCCTGATCAGAAGGATAGACTGTTAATTAGTGCCAGGTCTTAGTATTCCCACTCCACCTCCACCCCTTACTACCCATCCTCACCCCCATTCCCACTCCTGGCAAGACACCCCTGGGAAACTCTACTCTGAAGGATGAGGGTAAGGAAGCCAACCTCTACATGATGTCATCCACCTCGGATGATGTCATCTGTCCCTTACAACAAGCATCTGGTCCCAAAGCCCCAGAGGCAGTGGGAGTCAAGAAACAACTTGGAGTGGAGGAGGGGTGCATAAGGAGGATGGTGACTCTGATGGCATGTCCAGGGTGTGCTGGAAGGAAAACCTTAAGAAAAGGGGCAAAAGATTTCCCTACAACACTCGCCTTCATGGCAGCCTTGCTGTGATAGAGAAATGTGGAAACAAACTCACGGCAGGAAGGAGGTGGTTGAATGAAATATAGCCCATCTGCGTGGTACGTCATAGGCACCCACAAAAAGCCTGTGTCACAGAAAGCTATCTGCAGACACAGAAAGTGGATGATGAAATACAAAATGAAAAGAGCAAGTGACATAACATCAGGTTTGCCATGTGGATGGTACGTTCCACAAGTAGTGGATGAGGGAGAACTCAGTACCAGGCACTGCACTGGGCACTGTGAACCAACCAAACTAAACCCCTGCCCTCAGGGGGCTTATATTCTAGTGGGCAGAGGTGAGAACGCTGATGACGGACAAGAGAAACTGGAAGGTGTTTATGGAGGTGGTCAGCAGGTGGGTGGCATAATGCCATTCTTCAGTGCCTTCCTTTTGCTCAACTTTGTTTTAGGCTTTTACTATACTGGGTATGTGAAAGGTGTTTTGAACTAAAGGAAAAGCCCCATCCTCTCTGCAAGGCATCCAAGATGCTCCCTGAGTTTGGCCTCTCTGTCTCCAACCATAAGCTACCTCCTAGGTTGGAGGCACACCTGGGTGAGGACTCTCACCTGCTCCAACATGCCACACCCAGGGGCCTTTACAAAAGCTGGTCGCCTGTCTGAGCTGCCCTGCCTGCACCCTGTCTGGCCTATAAAACCCCAAGTCAACCTTCGAGGCACCTTCCCAATGGAGAATCTTTCTTCAAATCACTCCCACCGACCCCTATCCCAGAAGGCCACAACAGTCGGTCCCTCTGCAGCCTTAGCATGAATAAATCCAGCCCCAACTCTGACCCGGTTCATCTCCGGAGCCTGTGCCCACACCTCAGCCAGTTCCCCTGTGTGTTTTCTTCCTTGTGCCAGCCCCAGAGATGTCACCCACTTCTCTTCAACGTCACCACCACATCTACCTGTTCTACACGGAAAATCTCTCCCCACTTGCCTCCGCCAATCTCCTAAACACAAGCACTTCCTCACAGCCCCCAAAGACAAGCCCAAGGACCCTTTGACTCCTAAGGGAAAGAAGACAACAAATTGACACGCAAAACTTCAGTCATCTCAGGTTCTCAGAGTCATTGCTTCTGGGTCCATGGCCACATGGTGCTCCCTTGTCTGGGGATGCAACTGTCAGCAGACATGGCTCAGCAGAGGGAGCTTTGGGAGATTCTCCTGCAGTGCCTGGTGGGAACCTACTGGTGCCTCTCCCTCCCCCTGCCGCCCCTACACTCAGACCAAATCTGGGGTGTCAGGACTCTGAGTGGGAAAGACACCTCCCTCTCTGGCTCTGAGACATCTGGAGTCCTTGATATTGTGGGTGACAGAATCTCAGGGCAAGAAAGGGTCTCCTTCTCACCTTTTCAAGGGTCTGTCCAACCCAGTCCTGATAAAGCAGGTTCTAACTCAGTGGTCCAGAACCGGAAATGATCTCCCCCACCCAGGGGACACTCGGTAATGTTTGGAAACATTTTTCATTGTTATGACTGGGGGTGGGGTTGATACTGACATCTAGAGGATAAAGATCAAGGATGCTGCTAAATATCCTACAATGCACAAGACAGTCCCCAACACAGATTTATCCAGCCCAAAATGTCAATAGTGCCACAGTTTGCTCTAACCAAACCCCTCCATGCACCAGGAACTCACTTCCCCCCAACACTAACCCCCTTCCCAGTCAGGCAACCTATTGCTCCTAAGCACAGTATTTCCAGCTAGATAAATCACAGTGGGCCCTGGCTGCACATCCTTGAGGCCAGGATCGCTGCCTCTAGTCAGCTGAAACCCCCTAAAATCCATGCTGCCTAACTGGCTCTCGAGGCTCTCAGAAAACGAGCACAAAATCCCTCCTCCACAATATAATATATGATAAAGGCGGCATTTCAATTCTGTGGGCAGCAATGGATTATTCAATAAACGGTATTGGGACAACTGGCTGGCCATCTGGCTAAAAAAATAAAGCTAGATCCTCACCTCCCTCCTAAAACCAAAATAAATTCCAGATGGATTAAAGATTTAAATGCAAAAAAAAAAAATTAAAGTAGTAAAAGAAAATATGGGAGAATTGCTCTATAATCTTATGGAGGGGGAGGTTTTCCTAAGCAAGACAAAATGTAAAATACATGCCTGAAGAGACTTTATAAATCTGACTAGTTAATAATCTTGTGTCTGCAGAGTAAAAAAAAAAAATCCATAAATAACTAATTTTATATACTATTATATTATATATATAATATATGCCAGACTAAGAGATATTTTCTTTAATACATAAAAATCTCTTACAGATTTTTTTAAGTGGCAAAAAAGGCAAGACGGTTTATAGAAAAAGAAATACCTAGAGCTTTCAAACACAAAAATGTAAAGAAATGCACATTAAGATGACATTAATGTCATCATTAAGATGACAGTGAAAGAGCAGTGTTTCACTGTTCATGTTGGAAAAATGAAAAAGGTTTATAGCTTCTGTTGGGAGGGAAATAGGGAAGCAAGCCATCTAATGGAAGAGCAAATAAATCCTCTATGGAAAGCAATCCAGCAACCCCAGCCACATTTTAAAGCATATACGCTTTGTCCAAGTGATTCCAATGCTACAGCTATCCTTGCACATGTATCTAAATGCACATAGGAAAAAATATATATTTAAATGCTCACGATCGTATTATTTGTAAAAGCAAAAGATTGTCAGCAATCCTAGTATCTATCATCAGGGGACTGGTGAAATATATTATGATGCATTCCTAAAAGGAAATACTATAAAACTCTTAAAAATAAATGAGACAGTTCTAGGTATCAATCCTCATGGGACATTATTAAAAGGAAAAGCTAAGAGTGGAACAGTATTATAATAGATTCCCAATTGCATGAGGAAAAATGGAGTGGGTGCATATTCAATCTTTCATTTGACAAGCATTTATTAAGAATCTACAATGTACCAAGCACCATTCTAGGCACTGGAGATTCTGGAGAAAGTAAATCTGTCAAGATACCCGCGGGTTACACCTGCCTGGAAAACTGCTGGAAGAAATCATCACTGGGAACAGGAGATGCTCTGGGGTTGCCAAATTTGGCAAATAAAAATACAGGACACCAAGTTAAATCTGACCTTCAGCTAAACAATTTTTTTAGTATAAGTTTGTCCCTTGCAGTATTGGAGAAATACTTATACTAAAAAGAAGTATTTTGTGTTTATCCAAAGTTCAAGTTTAACCGGGTATCCTGTATTTGACCTGACAACCCCACTCTGAGGGAGTGGGGTGGCCTGGGGAAGAAAGCATCTGGGGATAGAGAAGAGACTTCCTTTCTGTGCTGCTGCATGTTAGACTGTACCGTACAGTTTGGAATTATAATTAAGTATCTGTATTGTTTTTGTTATTTTAAAAGAAACTGACACAAATAAGTAAGAAGAGAGAAGCTCCACGGACCCGAGGCAGCAGTGTGAGCTGCAAAGTGCATTCCTGGCCTGCTCGGCCCTGGCAGCCCCACGGCCGCATTCCAGCACCGGCTGCTTCTCTAAATGGAAGCTCTCAGCCCCACACCCCAGCAGCAAGTGAGCAAGCAAGACTCCAAACTGTACTTTTTTTTTTTTTTTCCACAGGGCCAATGCAAAGAAAGAAATGTAGAAAGCAGTGAGGGAGAAGAAACAATGGGCATGCTAGAAACAGGACTTTTCCATGAGAATAGAGAATTAGAAGATAAAATGCTGGATTACTAAAAGCCTGGTTCTAAGATCTCTTGGGCCTCTCAGATCATCTCTATCTGTCCTTCCCTCTTTCTTAAGGGACTTTTTTTCCACTCCACTTTTATGTAAAGATCTCCCCATCCTGTAAAACCTAAACAATTTATTGAACACTAACAATAACCGGCATTTATGAAGCACACTGCTAAGTGTTTTACCAATATTAACTCTAGTCACACTAGTAGTGGAAACAAAGGCACAGAGAGGCTCGGTAACTTGAGAAGGTCCCACAGCTACTAAGTGAAAGACCCAGGATTTGAACCCAGGTAGTCTGGCACCGAA
>JAQZBX010024481.1:0-30084 GCA_029593785.1 Cabassous unicinctus
GGGGCTAGGGATTGAACCCAGGACCTTGTATGTGGGAAGCCAGTGCTCAACCAGAGCCACACCAGCTCCCCTGAGTTGGTTTTTGTTTGTTTGTTTTGCTTGTTGTTTGTTTTTATTTTCTCAAGAGGCACCAGGAACCAAACCTGGGACCTCCCATGTGGGAGGCGGGTGCTCAACCTCTTGAGCCACATCCGCTCCCGTCCTATCCAATCTTGAACTGACAGTCCCTCTGTGTTCCACTCAAATGGGGGAAATGTCCACTGCCAGCTACTCACTGCATCAGCTCAGAATTCTCATGTGTTATGTATTTATTTTTCAGGTCAAATAGAATTAAACTGAATTTCATTCAATCATTTATTTTGATTCCTTTTCTTTGAAATAACTGGAGTCACTGTAAGCTGCCCAAACTGGAGTTCAGAAACACTGATGCCAAAAATATAATACTGGAGGAATAAATATCTGAACATATATTAGAAATTAAATGATCCAGATCTTTGATATTTTTCTCCTGATACACACTATCATCAATTCCTACTGTTGCTTCAGTTGTCTGTCAAAAAAATGTTTCTTTCATACTATCTGTAAAGCAGAAGATTTACCTATTCTGAAAATGCCACAATGATAAATTATTTTATTTTTAGAAGAGACAGCAAGATACTTTTGAAGAATTTCAATATGCTGATTATTTTTAAAATAAACAAAAGAGTATTTGTGAACAAACTCTAAAATTTTTGAGGTAAATTTCTGAATCATGCTGTCCATGGACTTAATACTTTGTAAGAAACCCAGTCACTTATACATTAATTATTTCACTAATCACGAAGATAGTTTTCCTCAAGAATCAGGTCTTTCTCTCTTACAAATTTAGGTTTATCTTATGTAGATAAGAGGCATAACTCTGTTATTTTTTCTGGCCCATAATGCTCCAAGCTTACTAATTAAGGGACTGATCTTTTTAGATATCACTAGCTCTGTCACTAACCCTGTGACTTCGGCAAACTTCTTAGTCTCCTTGCATCTCTCCTTCCATGTATGTAAAATAAAGGGGATTGGATTAGGTTCTTTTCAAGCCATTAAACACAGAGATTCTAACTAAATCAGTTTTGAAATACTTGTGGATAGTCTTACTTTATAATAATAACACACGTGGACAGTTACGCATTTAGACAGAGCGTCATGAAAAGGGTGTAGAAGATGGTAGAAGCACGCAAGGCTGATTCAGGCATGAAAACTTGTACAGTGAGCCAGAATGGCACACCTGCCTTCATTCTGGGAACAAAGAAAAATACATGTGACAAACCAATAATCCACCCCAACATTTACAAGGGAAGTTAATTAACTAGGAATGCATGATTCTTGAATACAAGCTTGTTTTTATTCAATGTGAGTCATGCAATACAAACTGCAGTTGTTTTGCCTACATACAGTTCCTGAGAGTAAGTGAAAAAATCCCAGTCTCCCATTGCCCCACCTTTTCTAAAAGGAGCAAAAGCAACTGATTATACTTCAAGAAATCATGTCAAACCTGATTCAAACTACAGCCCACTCAGTCTATGCCACATTTGATTATTATCAGACACCTTAGCTCAGTCATTATGCCCTCAGGTGTCTAAAGATATTTAGAAAACCACAAGACAACTTCATTAAAATTGGCACATTACCAGAATTCCAGATGCTGAATTCAGTGTGCACAACAAGGTTTGCAGACACATGTATCAGGTTCTTTAGTCAATCAGGGTGATGGGCATGGGGAGAATCCTCCAGGTGTGTGTTACCCAGTGGGCATTTAGAAATGGGGGCAGTAAAATAGCATGTAAGAGATGACAGGGTCAGTGAGGTAGATGATGTAATTAATATTTAGATGGTGCTTGGCAGTAAGCATCTCAAGCCCTTTCTTATACATTATCTTATCTGCCCTTCAGAACACTCAGGGCGAGTCTCATGTAAGTCACCATCAGAGTTAGCAAGTTGTCTAAGGTAACACTAGCTAGTCAGAGCCAGAGCTCAAGAGTATCAGATCTTCACATCTCCTGAACTTTCCAGGCTGTTTGAGAAAACAGTACCTAGATAAGATTTACTTCACTAGTAAAGTAAAATATGGACACTTTGGTTCCTTCCAGAAATAGATTGCCCTGATTATCTAGATATTTTAATAATATTTAAATTACCTACATATTTTATAAAACCTAAATTATTTAGGCATTTTGATAAAGTTTAAATTAAACACATATTTTAATAAAATGTAAATTATCTACATACTTTAGTAAAATTTAGGTTTGTAGCATTATTGAAAAATTGTCTCAATTCTCAATATTCTGTATTCAATAAAATGGATAACCAGCAAAGAAAAACAGCTAAATAAATTTTATTACTAGACAGCCAGATTATCGGGATGGGCCAAGATAAATAGGTTGCAATCACTATAGCAAATCATCAACACAATATATCTTTGGGTAAGTTATCTGGAGCATCCAGATACTGTTAAAAAAAATGTAATCAACTTCAAGATAAAATGAAAACCAGTGGGTAAATATGTAACATATCTATTTCTCAAGTTACCTTGTCACATAGCTACCTCTGCAAAGTAGGCATCAGTGGTGGGAGGTGCCTATGGCTTTCCTGCATACAGTTCCCTTGGGAGGTAGAGGCTAACTGAGGGCTTTGTTGATGAGCTGTCAGTGAGCTGTCTGTATTTGCCGAAAGTCAGGAAGCCTCTCTGAGCCTCAGTTTTCTCATCTGTAAAGTAAGGGTAGAAATGGAACATATCTCATAGGCTATAAGGGGCATAATACTCAGTCAAGGGTTTGGGACAATTACTGGCCCACACAATAAGTACTCTGTAACCATTAGCCTTACAATGACAACCATTGAAAGTCCATGTTTTGCAAACTGTGGTTCACAAAGATGTTCTCCTCCTCAAAACATTTTTTAGGCTTTCTTCATGTCAGACCTTGATTTATAGCTAACTTTTTCCTTCCCATGTCCTTTTGATGAGATCATGAACTCTGAAATGTTGGTCTCCATCTCCAGAGTCTTAACAATTGGCTGGTGCAATAAGTGACTTATCCTAGTACGCACTAAATAAACATCTGTTTTATGTAATTATAGAATTTTTAGCACAAACATTTGGCAATAAAATAATGTGAAATGACTCAATTTAATTGGACTTACATTTTCTATATCATTCAGAATGGCTTTTGTA
This sequence comes from Cabassous unicinctus, assembly GCA_029593785.1. Lineage (NCBI taxonomy): Eukaryota > Metazoa > Chordata > Mammalia > Cingulata > Chlamyphoridae > Cabassous > Cabassous unicinctus. Next base: position 3,203 of record JAQZBX010024481.1, read on the forward strand.
CAGATAAAAATGTAAACATTTTCAGGATACAATCAAAGCTACTGATAGCTGTCTCATAAACATATAGGTTTCTGACTCTAGATTTTGAAAGGTAAAGCCTAAAAACACAGTAACTTTTGCTTAAATAGAGCTAAAAATCTGTTCCTTTTACTTAGAGCCTTAAGTAATTTGTCAGCATTATCGGTATTCAGTGTGGCAAGAGTAGAAAAAAGGAGGTCGATGGATGTACAAAAGCAATTTTTATTTAGTGTTTAAGGAAATTAACTTATTTTTCTTCATGTTTTCACATAGAATATTGCATTTCTGAATAATTAGTTACAAAAATTACTATTATACATCAAATGGCACATGTTAATTCCTAAGGATTTTTGAACCACAGGGAGAGAATATATTTTCCCAGGATTTCTGAACTTCAGGCAATTAGGATTGGATTTGGGGATTAGAAGAAGACAAACAGGTTAAAGCAGGTGCGTGCCACTTGACATTTAGTATTTGTACCAGAGGACACGCAGCTTGGTGGAGATTAAGCAGGTTCACATGAGCATCTGAAGGCTTGAGTGTTTGCATGAATTAGGCTTCCATGTCTCTCTTTCCTTCAGTCTCTCTTTCTATGTCAGTGTCTTTCTTTTTCTTGAAAATTTGACTTCGATCAGAATCCCTTTTGATATTCCTTCTCCTCCTTACACCAATCTTAGTTCCCAAAAAACCTACAAAAATTCACTCAGGTAGTATATATGGCATTTTTACTTCTGGTATTGACCAAAACCAGAATGAGCAGGGAGTCATCTAGAACAAGCATCCATAGATTAAAAAGATTATTTAAACTTCATTTTGAACCTTGCTAATCACAGCGCATTGGCTCAGCTTTAACTCATGCAAATAAAAAACTAAAGCTTTGGGCCTGATTTTCTTTGAACTTCAGGCCCCGACCTGAAAACAGCAGTTAGTTTCCATAGTCACAGACAGGTTAGGAATTTGTCTAACATTCCTCAGAATTTATGACCTTCATCATTATGAATGAGATCATTCAAAGAAGCACTCCTGAAGCAATCATTTCAAGAATTATTATCACAGCATCTGTTAACACTAATGGTTGAAGAGTGCCTGCAGCGGTTCAAGATGATCCTATATCCATCAGTATGTAAAAGGTACATGCAAGAGCCTCCTTACACTCTAACTTGACACAGACATATTCCTCTATAAACAGTGCCATTAACCGGGACAAAAATGAAGAAAATCGGGAACTACTATCCCTTGATCATTTTGTCATACAGGGAAGACTAGTAGGGGTCCAGGTCGGGGAGTTGTTTGGAAGCCTGAGCAGTAGGTGAGGTCCTGCCTTACTTAGCTACACCCATTGCCAGCAGTTCTTACCTCCTACCTGCAGGCTCAACCCTGCCCAGGCCAGAGGCAATACTGGCCCAGCATCACCCATGAGAGCAACCACGAGACCCAAGCAGAAGGCCATTATGTATGTGTGTCAGAAAGCGTAGGCATTAGATGGGAAGCTCTTAGAGCCTAATCTTACGTGGATATCCAAGAGGCAAATCAAGGTGACTCTCAGGTTCATAGGAAAATTCATCTGTAAACAGTCTGCCCCTGTGTGATGTTTACTTGCTCTCCTGTCTTTTGCACATACATACACACACACACACACTTACACAGAAGTTCTCAATATAATACCATTTTTATTCAGAGAGGTAGAGCTAAGCCTTCACATGGCAGGCCAGATGTAGCATCCCAAGAATTCAATCAAGGCCAGAAGGAAATGGGCAGGTAATGTAGGACAAGAGAGGCATGGATTGAGTCCAAGAAGGTGACACACAACACAGACTTGGCCAGTGTATGGAAGGTCAGAAGCATAAGAGTTGGATGCCAGGGAACAAGAGTTCTGGGAGGCACGTGGCCAGAGATCCAGGCAGTATCTAAACAACTTTGAGTTGAGGGATTGAATAATAGACAGAAGCACTAGCCGTAAGAGCAGGGGCAGAGAGGCACCAAGGAATTGCTCGGAGGAGCAAGCTGATGGCAGTTTGTACTCCAGTTCACCTACTCTTTGCATTCCCTTGGTTAAGTTAACTCACTTCTCTCAGTCTATTTCTTCCTCTTTAAAATGTAGCAGGTTATACCTAAGTGCTGTGAACTAATCTAGATACATGGCCTCCCCCTAGCATCATGCCTGGTATATAAGAAATTCTTACTAAATACAAGTTACTAATCCAACTTCCTTTTGTTTCTGCTGGACTTTCTGCTTATGAGGACGGATTTCTGGGTGTGAAAGTGCCTAAGACCCCTGATGGATTAGCAGGGTAGAACAGGGAAAAATGCCTGGAATCTCAAAGTTACAAATTAACTCCTTAAAATGATTGATAAACGCAAAGATTTACTGCCTCCACCTCCAAAAAAGTCCAGCAAATTAGAAAGCAGATTTGTGTAAACTGTAATTCACAGCTAAGGCCTAACAAGATGAAAACATTTAGCTTGGCTTCATTTTCAAACACCAAGATTTCATAACAATTTGAGTTGTGAGGCAGCTTAGACGTTTTGGTGGAAGAAATACAGAAGTTGGAGCCTGGGATCCCTAGTCCCGAACCTGTAATGTTAAATACCATTTTAACATCTGTGTCACCAATTTACAACAAATATCCTCTTCCTCCCTACATACACACACACTCAGATATCCTTCCAGGAAGTTCTTCCAGGAAACTTTCAAAAGCCTAATTTTTGTTGAGATTAAAAAGATTATTTAGGCATTGTTTGCTTGTATAGAAACTACTGAATAAAGTATAATCTGCATATGTGTCTTCTCTTCTTTACTGGCATGGGGAGGGGCAGGGCTTTTAGCTACTCAGAGGAAAATATCCCTGATGGTTTGTAGCTACAGTGGGCTGGCAAAGAATTAAGCTGAGAAGATTCAGATGCTGTATTCTCCTAATGAATTTGCACAGAGCACATCTGTTTCAGAAGCATAGACTGCAACAATTGGCTCTCATTATATTTCTAGATATTGGCCCTAAAATCTTAGCTACAAAAGTTTAAATGGGTTAGAAGAACCCATGACCACCAGAGATTTTTCTTTTAATCCTATTGTTTTTTAGTTTTTAAACTTGAGGTACAGGATGAGTTTTGAAAATATGAAGAAATCATTGTTATTATGATTAAATATCAAAAACAGTATGAAAATTACATATAAAACATGATCTTACACATCAAAACTGCCATAAAAGAATAATTGTTGCATTATATACCACCAGATTTCTGGTACAAAGACAGTGATTTTCCAGGGAACCTGTATTAATTGCATTTAATCTGTCCAGAAACCGAATCAATATCACCACACTAATCAAATCTAGATTTCTGCTTACTGTTACATTTCTTTCTCATTCAAAGTGATATATTTCAGATATACGTTCCACTCCAGGACAATTACTTGTTTGAGCAATCCCTGGCCTGCCAGGAGATATTAGTGACTATTGCTGACCATCTGCTTATGCCTCAAACAAAATAGTGTCTGTATCACGGATATCTGGTCACAAAAAGAGAAGAAGAGAAATCCACTAGGCTTAGAACAAGTATACATTGACTAGTCTGAAAAACTGATCATAATAGAAGGAAGCTGTGAATCTGAAATATCACATTAGAAAACGCAATCCTGAAAATGTAACTGGAAAAGTTTTTATTCTGTATTTTGGGTGAAACAAATATCACTTAACAAAAATGATATAGTCCCAATGAGTAGATCAAAAACAATTAAAAAAACAAAACAAAAACAAAACAAATGCCCCGAGTCAGACATCCAGGATTCATATCCAATTGATCTTACCATATTTTTTAAGTACTCAGACCATAGTTTCCCCAACTGTGATACACAGATGATTATCCTACCTATTTCAGAGAGGTGTTTGGAAACTATTTGAAATAGTAAAGTCCTTAACATAGTACAGTGCAAATTGTTAGCACTCAACAACTGTTAGTGAGCTATTATGCTTGCTTTCTTATTGATTTAACTTTGTAACGTGTGAAAAGTGTTGACATATGACACATTCTCAGTAATCAGAATAGTATTTATTTTTCCATTTGTTTGATGTTTTACAATTGAAAGGGCACTGTTAGGGGTTAAATTGTGTTCCTCCGAAAGATATGTTGAATTTTTAATCCCTAGAACCTCAGAATGTGATCTTGTTTGGAAATAGGGTTGTTGCAGATATAATTATTAAGATGAGGTCATACTGGAATAGACTGTACTCTTAATCCAATATCACTGGAGTCCTTATAAGAAGAGAAGAAGAGACACAGAGAAGGAGACACACAGGAGAAGTCAGCCATGTGACAACAGAGGCAGAGATAGGAGTGATACATCTACAACCCAAGAAATGCCAAGGGGTGCCAGCAAACACCAGAAGCTAGGAAAATGCAAGGAAGAACTCTCTCCCACAAGCTTCAGAGGGAGCATGGTCCTACAGACACCTTGATTTTGGACTCCGAAACTGTAAGAATAAATTTCTATTGTTTGAAACCACCAAGTTTGGCAACCTTAGGAAACTAATGCAGGCAACTTACCTGCATAAGCTCATTTAACGTTCACAAAAACTCTGTGGAGAAGGTAGATATCCAATCGAATTCGGGGGACTCTAAGTATCATGCTCCCAAAGACATCAAGCTAGAAAGAGTAGGAAGAACAATGTCCTAGATCACATAGGAGCACTCAAAGCAATGACTCATAAGCAGCAACTTCGACAGAGGCGTCAGAGAGTAAGAGCCTGATATAGCCTCCACCATATAATTGAAAGACCATGTTCACCCATGAGTGCAACCACTGCAACTAAATCATGGAGATAAATTGGAGACCAGGTTTTATCTATTCCATTTCTCAGAGATTTTTATGTGCCAAAGAGATGTCTCCAGATTCTTACACTCTAGAACAGCCCAACAGAGAGGTAAGATCACCAGTTTTGGAGTCAGAATGGCCAGGCTTCTATCTTGCCCTGATGCTTATTATCTGTGCAGCGTGGAATGAGTTACTTTACAATCTGTCAAACTCTTCATTTCACCCACTATAAAATGTGCGTGACTTATCTCATAAGCTTGTTGCAAAAACTGAGTACTATCATATGTATATAAAGCTTAGTTGGTGCAAGGTATGGAACCAATTAAACATTCAGTTAATGGTAGCTCTTACAGTATTATTATTTTATTACTCAAATATAAAAATTACAGAGTTTTAAAAGTCTAAGCTCCCCAGTTGTCATAGTGTCCCAGGGCTGCTATGACAAATACCACACAATGGTTGGCTTAATAACAGGAGTTTATTGTCTTACAATTTCAGAGGGTAGAAGTCCATAATGAAGGCATCAGCAAGGCCATGCTTTCTCCCCAAAGTCTGTAGTGTTCTGGTACTGGCTTACTGCAATCCTCGGGATTCCTTGGGATTCCATGGCTGTATCTCTGCTTCCCATCACATTGCCATCTCTCTACATGACTGTCTGATTTACCAGTTTCTGCTGACTTCTGGCTTCTTCCTGTGGCTTTTTCTTTATAAGGCCTTGGGTAATACTGATTATAGCCCACTCTGATTCAGTTTGGCCATACCTAAATAGGATCTCAGAAGATTCTATTCACAAGTGAGTCAACACCTCAAATGATAATACATCTTCAAAGGGTCCTATTTACAAATGGGTTCACACCCACAGGAATGGTCCCTAAAATTAAGAACAAGTCTTTTTTGGGGGTACTTGATTATTCAATCTGCCATACCAGTCAACAAAAACTATGGAAACAATGGTATCAACATATGCTTGTATGATGTCCAAGATGATTCTTATCACCAAACGGTACCTCTTGTCACAGGGGGGCTGAAATCCTCAGGAGGCCCAAGCTCTGAAGTAACCTCCTGATAAATCCCCCAGCATCAAAGATACCACCACCCCCAAACAGTCAATGCGATGGCCTTCACAAATGATTTAGAGAGAGTATTTCAGATCGAGTTATGAAAATGGTGAAAACTTTAGATTCTGAAATATTTCAAAGGTAGTTGGAGGACATGGAAAAAGGCAGAAGAAGAAAGGGAAAGAAGCACATATACCCTGTGTATATGGTCTGTGTTAGTTTTCATAAATTACCTAATTTAATCCTCAACCAAATGGGATGAGTATTATTGCTCTGATCTTATGCATAAGGAAACTTAGGCTCAAAAAAAAATGTAACAAGGTAGTTCACTAGTAAAAGGATGAGCTGAAACTTGAGTACTGGTTTCTGAAACTATAGCCTTCCTAGAGGGAAACAATCTTTTATTTTTTTTTCACCCTAAGCAAAAATCAGGAGATTACAAAATTTGCAGGTTCAAGTCACGTTTTAAAGGAATGAGATGAATGATGAATAAATTTGTGCATAAAGTGAAACTCTAATAGACCCATTTTTTAAAACCTCCTCTCTTGACTGCCAAGATACCTCATCTTCAGTTCTTATCCTACCTTTCTAACTTTCCTTTCATAGGAGCCTTTCCTGCCTTCAACTCTGCTAGCTCTTAACCCAGAGAAGCTTAGAGTCCTGAGGTCTAGGAAGGACCAGATGATCTATTTGTCCCAAATGTCTGATGGCAGCATATCTAAATATAAATACACACTGTGATCCAGGGGAAAGTAAAGAGTCAGAATATCACACCTGAGGGGAGTGGTACAGAGGAATGTTATAAAGCCAGAAAATGAGAACACTAGGACAAGATCAGAAAGTCCATTGTGAGATAAGCACAGTGCCACTGGGTCTGGAAGGTTAAAGTTCATGAGCAAGACCGAACAATCATGTATTCCGGAGGAGTCTCACTCCACATTTACTCCTTAGAGAATTCATCCACTTCCACACCCTTAATCACCATCATCTGTATGATGCTGACTCTCAAATCACTAGATAGTATGCCTAACTCCCCTCTAGAGGTCTCTTTTTGAATGTCCAGTTGGCGGCACAAGCTTATTAACTTTGTCAGAAAAGGTCACCTTCCTTTTCCTCCTCCATCATGTTCTTCTCAAATTCTGTACTTTCTATCTCTTAATGATGTTACCATCTACTCTGTAACACAAGTTAGAAGCATTGGAGTGACCCTTAAAGTTTCCTTCCCCTCATCCCGCCTTCAAATGTCAACAAATCCTCTTGGCTTTACTTCAGGCATGGCTACAGAATCTTTCTTCTTCTTCTCACAGACACTGCCATAATTCTAGCCCTAGAATTATGACAGTCTCTTAACTGGCCTACTGGGCAGTTCTTCACTCTCCGATTCCAACCTTAACACTACTGCCAGGATATCCTTACAGTCATATCCAATCACATCACCTTCCAGCTTTGGGGATTCAGCCACATTCCCATTGCCTTCAAGCCTGAAGTCTTTAACTACATTTCATAGCTGCCACCATATGCTCCTCCTCTAGGCTCAGCCCCTGCTTCCAACTCATCCCACCACCTCCATCCTTTCAGCAAAGCTTAGCATTTCTCACATAAACCATGACTGTTCACTGACTGTTTGTGCCCCTTGCCTTTATACAAGCCAATTTCTGTGCCTGGAATTCCTTTTTAAATGATAGTAACTAATTTTGTTGGGTGCTATTTATTTGATACTTTGCTTTGTGCTTTACTTACATCATTACTAAGCTTTGACAATACTCATCTAGAACACCTACTATTATTTTCTCCATGTCTCACAGAAAGATTAAGTAAATTTTTCAAGATCATAGGACTAGTAAGTCGCAGAGGCCAGATTTCAACCTTGGCAGTTTGAATGGAGAATGAGCACCTTTAACCCTATACTAGCTCATCTTCTACAGATGGCAAAACCCTACTCACCATTCTATATCCAGGTCAAATAGTATTGACTCTGTAAACCCTTCATCTAGTCTACATACAACATTAGTAATTTTATTTTCTGCTTTCAAAGAATTTTGTTTTTCCTGATATGCTATTTACTATATGGCATTATAGTAAATATATTTACTTCTATGTGTTTATCCTTTACCAGATGGGAGCTTGTGGAATGAATTCAGTCTTCTTAATATTATCAGAAATTGCCTGGCTCTCCTTGAATTGAATAGATAATAAATGTTTATTGACTTGAGTTAATAGATAACTGAAGAAAGGAAGGGAGGGAGGGAGGGAGGAAGGAAGGAAGGAAGGAAGGAACCACTATTTTATATTCCTATTTCTCTAGATCTGGCCTGTAGGCCATGTTGATTCAACTTTCATGATTTTTCCTGTGTTTCCTATTTTTTTTACTTCCTCACACCATTCTCTAGCCCTGCTTGTTCTTCTTTAGAGGTGATGCCCTTTTACTATTCTGATATCAAGGAAAGATTGCATAATAGGAATACATACACACACTTACATACATAAATCCAGTTTAGGTAGTAATGCTGATGTTGGAACAAGAGATCATTATCTGGAAGATGGTATTATGATCCTGAAATACCACTTAAGTGACAAGAAGCATCCTCAAAAGTCAGCTCCTCCCTCATCATGCTCTAACTCCCATCCTTACCACTCCCTACTGTGATTTATTCCCGTCCTAGCACCACACCTGCCTTCCAGAAGGTCCTTCTTTCCCATGGTTATAAAGCACACTCCCTTCTGCTTCAAAGAACTCAAGAAGGTCACTCTCTTCCACTCAAGGAACACTTTCCCACTGAGATTTCAGATAGCCACTCCCTGGCCTCTTCACATGAAGAAATGACTAATGCTTGGGAGTGAGAGAATTCACTCATTACAAAACCCCAAATGATAGCTATTTTCTTTGGTGTAAATAGTAATTTGTCTCTTCATCCAACAGACTAGACTGCTGGATGTAAATTCATCTTTGAACTTGCACATTCTGTGTGCAGTCATCTCTGTCTTAAATTTCTGTTTGGATTGAAAGCTCCAAGAGGGGAAGGATTATATTTACTAAGTAACCCCTTATTGTAGATGACCAAGTAAGTGCCAGAATTGTCTTGGCTCTATTTGTGCAAAAGTGCATTACATTTGATATCCCTTTATGCTGGGATGGATTTATCAGAGGAAATAGGAGTTGCATTTTGTATGATAGGATATACTGTGTATTATTTACCTAAAAATTTTAGCCTTGTGATATGGAAAGAATTTTATACTGACCCATCCAAATTTTTCAAAAAGCAATTGTTTACTGAGAGGCAAAATAGCTACTCTCTCTCTACGTGGTGACCTAAACAGGTGTTATGGGTTGAATCGTGTCCCTCAAAAAGATGTGTTGAAGTCCTTCCCCTGCTACCTATGAATATGACCTTATTTGGAAATAGGATATTTGCAGATATAATGAAGTTAAGAGGTGATAATGAATTAGGGTGAGCCCTAATCCAATATGATTTGTGTCTTTATAAGAAGAGGAGAAGAAACACAGACATATAGACATAGAGAGGAAACAGACACACAGGGAGAAGATGGCCTCGTGAAGGCAGAGGCGGAGATTGCAGTTCTGCTGTCACAAGTCAAGGAACTCCTGGGGCCACCAGAAATGAGGAAGACACAAGAAGCATTCTTCTCTAGACCCTTTGGAATGAGCATGGCCTTGTTGACAATATGAGTTTAGACTTCTAGGCCTCAGAACTGTGAGAGAATAAATTTATGTTGTTTTAACCCCCACTTTGTGGTACTTTGTTATGGCAGGTAGAGGAAACTAATACATCATGGGTTTCTGAAATCAGATTTTTTTTAAAACGGGAGAGAGAGACAGAGAGAAAGGAAGAAAGGAAGGATGGAGGAAGGAAGGAATAAAGAAAAGGAGGGAGGAATGGAGGGAGGGAAGAATGATAAGAATGAGAGATGGCGAGGAGAGAAAGAGGACTGAAATCCCAGAACCATTTCTCATATAAACACAAAGAAAATGCCATTCTAGAAGGTAAAGTAATGGAAAGATGAGCACGGAGCCTGCAGAGTTCATTTGCTCTCATTTTGCTTTTAAAAAGCAGGTGCAAGGCCAGCTGGTTCTTGCCAACACTTGTTTAGCCCACGATCATGGGAAAGATTAAGTGCCTATCTTAATAACCCACAGAGAGTGGTAGTAAAGTAAAAATAATTAATGATAAATATCTTAAGGGGCTGGATTGTTTGTGTCTTTGCCCCTGAAATGTTGGTGACAGAGATAGTATTTATGCAGCGCGTTTGAATCCTGACATTCACAACAGGGACAGCCACTCCTTGTGAGGGGGATGCCCTGTTGCTTCCAGAGTCCTCCACTGCTAGGCTTACTATGACCCCAGGATTTAACTGAGATACAAGTATTAGAGTTTTATCTAACAAATTCCTCTTGCCTAGGCTAAAGTTAACCTTGACTTTAAACATACATCATTTCACATAAAATATGTACTCACATGTGTTAATGTCAACAGTGTGGTTAGAAGGGTGTCTGGCACCCAGTGAGCATGGGGCATGTCTTGACAGTCATCACTCCTGCCATCATCCTCACTTAGTCAGATGAGGCACTGTGGTGACGCTGTGCAAGCACTGACTAAGGGCACGCGCCAAATAGTGCACATCCCTATGACCACACATGTCCCAGGAAAGTCATGCTTCTTAATCGTAATCCATCCCTGTGGGTGTGAACCCACTGTAAATAGGACATTGTGAAGATGATATTTTTAATTAAGGTACAGCCAAGTGAATCAGGATGGGTCTTAATCCTACTACTGTTGGCCTTATAGGCAAGGCCACAGGGAAGAAGCCAGATGGAAACAAGAAGCCAGAAGTCAACAGAACCAAGAGGAGAAAGGAGAAGCCACTGCCATGTGCACTGACATGTGACAGGAAAGCCAAGCGTGAAGGGTCACTGTCAGCCAGCCGCAGAATGCCATCTGTGGGAAAAAGCATTGCCTTGCTGACAGCTCAGTCTTGAACTTCACTTAGAAACAAAACCACAAGCCATAAATTCCTGTTGTTTAAGCCAATCCATTGTAAGGTATTTGTTTTAGCAGTTGAGAAACCAAGACACCTTTTTCTTTTAAACAAATCAATTTTATTGATACATATTAATAAAGCATAAATTCATCCAAACTGTACAATCAGTGGTATTTGGTATAATCACATAGCTGTGCATTCATCACTTCAATCATTATTAGAGCATTTTCATTATTCCAATAATTATAAAAAAACTAAACAGAAAAAGAACCAACTCATCACCTCTCAATCTCTCAATGCTCCCTCCACTGTACATAGATGCTATTCTGTTTCCGTCTCTCTAGTTTATGTGTGTTTATATTTTGTAGAAACATCTTATATGTGTAACATCATGCATATTCATATTTTATGGGAGTTTTCACTATGTTATACAGTCCCATGTGATATTTTTTAGCTTTCCTTCTAGTAATATACATGATCTTAGGCTTTCCCTTTCAACCACTGTCATACACGTAGAATAGCTCTGCTAGTTACAAACACTGCGATGTGCTTTCAACATTTCTTTTCATTTCCAAAGATTTACAAACAACCTTTTTACCAATTCTGCACAGATTAGCCCTCAGCTCTCCATTCTCTACCTTCATTCTATTTTCTGGTGACCTGTATTCTAGTTATTAACTCCATGAGCTTACACGATACAGCTAGTCCATAACAGCACAATCATACAGCATTTGTCCTTTTGTGTCTGGCTTGCTTCACTCAACATAACATCCTCCAGGTTCATCCATGTTGTCATGTTTCACAACTTCATTTCTTCTTACAGTTGCATAATATTCCATCATGTGTATACACCACAGTTTGTTTACCCATTCATTGGTTGATGGACACCTGGGTTGTTTTGGCAATTGTGAATAACACCACTATGAACATTGTAAGACATCAACTTTTGTACTCAGATTCACATTAATGCATGTTTCCATTAATATGCAGCTTTTGCTCTAACCAGAGACCTGTATTCACTGCCCCAGTTAGTCCTGAGCAGAAATACCTGACACAATTTATGCTTAGATCATTACACTATTCTTCCATCCTCACTCTGGGATATAGCCTCTTTTTGTTTTATTCATTTATCCCATCTCCCCTCCCTTTGTTGTTTGCGCTCACTGTCTGTTCTCTCTGTCTGCTTGTCTTCTCTTTAGGAGGCAGCGGGAACCAACCTGGGACCTCGCATTTGGTAGGCGGGTGCTTCATCGCTTGAGCCTCATCTGCTTCCCAACATGTCCTCTTTATTTAATTTTATTCCTAAAGTACCTTGCAATTTTGTTTTGCATTTCAGTGCTCACCATTGGAAGCAGTGAAATGTGGGGCGTAGATGCTAGCAAAGTGGCCAGCTTCACAAGGGCATGAAAGGCTGAAAAGCAATATTGCATGCTGAGAATGTTACGGCAGCATAGAAATACAGTGTGACCATGCTCCCTGTCTGGCACAGAGACAACTATCCCTGAGTCCTGGCACAATTATTAGAAGTGTGCTTTTCACTCTCAAATGTGTCTTGGTTTGGATAATACATTATAAGGTCCCTATAATTATAAAACTGTTGGCAATAATTCCCTGAATTGTCAATCAAGGGCCAAAACGTTGTTAATCATTTCTTTTTAGGAAGATTAGAGAAGTATACAAAGCATTTTGGACAAGTTCCAGCAAAAATTGGTAAAGTGAAAATTGATTTAGCAATTGTGTAAGGCTCAGTTATCTGGAAATCCACTTCTGTGGAACATGCTAGTCCTAGAAGTTGTTCTATTAATGAAGTGTTACTGTAATATGTGTAAATGCTGCTATCATTACTCTAAGATTTCATGACTGCAGTTTTAGATGTGTTTTATTTCTCACTTTGTCTTAATATGTCATTTTCTTCCATCATGCCCTTTCCTGTCCTAATTTCTGTCCCTAACCCTTAATGTGGCTCCAGGACTTGGAGCCATCCTGTGATCGCTTCATCACTGTCAACCACCGAGTGAAAGCATTTCCTACAGGGCCATGCCTAACAGAAGGCCAGCTTATTGTTGGTTTTCTGTAAATGTTGCATTCTAATGACAAAAACACAAGTTATTTTGGAGGCAAAATAACTAATCTAACTTCCCATCTGGTTTCCAGGAAATATTAACCAGAAGCATTTCCCTTGAAAATGCTAAGTGTCCTCACTGTTGACCATGCTTGATTTCAGCTTGATCAAATGATTCTTATTTCTGTTTCTGTCACTTTTTTTTTTTTTTTTGCTTCAAGTACTCTAAATTTCCAATTAAGATAAGATTTATGGTTTGTTGAAATATTCTTGTTCAGCTGCCTTCCCTCCGTCTCATCTAAAAGGTTATACGCAGCTTCACTTAATGCCATTCAGCAAAGAAACTCTGCAAGTTTTACAAGCATGAATCCCATATTTCACTGTGTTATTTTTAGCAACCTAAGAATGGTTGTGGTTTCCACTATCCACATGTAGAAACCAATGCACCATTGCCTTGCTCCTCCCTTTGACAATAAAAACAACAAAATCAACATATATTTTATTTTATTTGTAAAGAAGCTTTAGATTACCTAAATGTTACACCAAAAATATAGGGGACTCCCATATACCCCACCCTCTCCCCCACTTTCCCCCCTTACCAATATACTTTCAACATATATTTTTAAGGCCTAAATTTTTTAAAAGAAAAGAAATGGGAAAGTTAAAATTAAATAGAACATCAATGGGGAGGGCAGTAAATAAAACTTAAAGCAATAAAGACAACAATGATCTTGCTGCTTTTTTTTTTTTTAAGCCAACAGTAGTCCAGGCACTGTGTTATTCTATGGGATACTTATACCCTATGTGCCTGGTACACTTGTCTACGTATCTGATATTAAAACAAGATAGAAAATATGGAAGGACACATTGTTTTTTAACAGAACTCATGTGTATAGTCAATCAGTGATTTTGGTCACTGCTGCATTTTGATATTTCTCAAGGGATGCAACCACTAAAGAGAGCTCAGTTTCAAACAGGCTGGTAAAATAACATCCTCTACCCTCAAAGGCAAAAGGCAGGTCTTTGATCAGAGATTTCACTGAACGAGGGTTAGTTGCCATAGAAGATGTTAAGCATACAAGGGTAGGAAGGAAGGTGATTGAAAAAAGGGAAGGGGTCCAAACACATATCACTGTCCATACAGTATTTCCTGGAACATGGTACAAAAAGATTATAAAGCATGGTCTACAAACTTTCTAAAATTACCTTTATAGTTAGTTATAGATTCTTCACACATTCAGATGTAAATTAGCACAACAAAACCTTGATTTTACAGATATTATTATAGCACTTAGGTAGAAGAGGCTGTGTTTACTTTAGTTAAAAAGCAGTGAAATATTTTTGCCAAATTTTAAAGTAAAATCTCCTGGAATAAAACTTAAGGACTTTTAAAGAGATGGGTTTTGGTGGTAGTGTTGTTTTGATCTTGGTTTTGAATTTTCCACCATGTGAGTTTTTGTCATATTCTTCCTTTAAATAGCTGTTTATTCTTCTATTGGCTGCTATGGTGGTATTAGAAAAATTTAGGGGAGGGCATTTAACATTATCCTCACTTTTCCACAGTCTCCCTGCTGCTCTCCTTTCTGCCTGACCAATTCCTCATGAAAGAACTTGTTCAAATTTAATTAGATTGGCTATTACTTGTGTTCTCTTGTTTATGGCTCTTATTTTAAAATGCATCACTTACGTTGCTCTTATACTTCAGTTTTTCTTCTGTTAATGGAGCATGATCCTGAGTTTGTATTTACAGTGATTTCTTATTAAAGAAGTGTATTTACTAAAGAAGCAAATTGAATTGAGGAATATATTACATAAAAATAATGCAGTTTTAAGAGGATATGAAAAAATTTGACACAGTGCTATGCTAGTAACTGTAGTTTGGAGATGTTAGTGTTAAAAAACCTGTCACTTTATAGACAGAAGAACTGATTTTAAAAAAGAATAAAATCAGCACAAAGAGTGATCTAAGTTCAGTCCCATTTATGCTATTTTCTAAGCAAGTGATTTTCAAAATACAGTCTCAGACTCTTGGTCTACAATCTGGTGCTGTGTGTGTTTGTTGCTGTTTGAGATACAGCATCTTTATTTTTGTTTCTAGCAAGAATTAGTCATTTCCTTATGGTGCTTAATAAAAACCAGATATACCCTCATTAGCTTCTCACCAAAACCAGCGACTCTCTTCTGGTCAATTCTGGCAGTATTAGTCGTTCATCAGTTTTCCTATTAAGGCAAGCAAGAGAATGTCCTCGAGTTTGAATGAATTTGAAATGGGTTTGAATGAGTTTGAAAATTATTGACTGAAATGCTGTGGATGGTGAGTAGAAGAACCACAAAAAAAAAATCTGAAGATGTAATCTCACTAGGAAATGTTGCCATGGATAAAGGAAAAGGGAGTGATTTCTAAACTCTTTTCAATTCAGTCTTTAAACTTATTCTCACTAATTTCATAATACTGATGAGAAGAGATTAAAAACCTCAGGGAATTATCCAAAGTTATTTTGTAGCTTGACCCCATTTAAATCTCTCCTTTCTACCCTTTTATTTTTCTTCCATCAATTTCTTTACTACATGACCGGTATCTTCTACCTGCACAGTTATTTATGCCATTTAATCATTTTATGTTAATTCTGCTCCAATACTCAAAATATACTTGGATTTTCAGACATGCAAAACCACCATATATATAACTGACCACAAAATTGCTACCAAATTCAAAGAATTAGAAAGCTATTAAGTATTCACCAGATTCTATTAAATCTAATTGTCTGAGATCCTTTGAATTTTTACAATGAGATAGTTCATATTTAAAAACATGGAATAGTGAATAGTTAACTTGTTAATTTCTAAAATGCCACTTATTTTACACGGTGCTGTTATTGGCTTAACGAAAAAGTAGGGTAAATTCTCATACTGCTATATAGTAAGGCAAGATTTCCAAGGAAAGCAAGCCATGCCTACTTCTTTCCTCAATATCTTCCTACTGTGGAAAAATGGTCCAAATTTGGGGAAATTCACAGGCCCTTGTGCAGGGCACTGATTGGCCTCTGAGGACAGTCAGAACTCTTATTAATGAAACTCATGCATTAATAATTTTCAAGATGTTCTGTGAGTCATTCCTTCCAGTTAATAGTCACCTTTAACACTTACTACTCTGTTATGGATATTTACTAGGGTGAATGCCTGATTCCAGGTTAACCTCTCACTAACATGTGTGGGCAAGTAATTAAACTTATTTGGGCCTCACTTTTCTCATTTCTAAAAACAATGTCGATAGAAACATCTGTCAAAATTGTCCTAAGGATTTCAGGAGCTAATAAAGGGCCAGCCCTTAGTAGGGGCTCAATAACTGTGATCTCTCTGCCTTTTTTTTCCTCTACACTCAATTTTCTAGAATGTTATTAGTAAAGGCATAGCCTCACCAACCACTTCATGCATAAATTCAAAAGGATCGGATCCTTCCCAAGCGACCAAAGGGGCCTCCTTTTTTTGTTCTCCAGGATTATCTCATTGCTAGAAAAATGTCTTATAATTCTCCTCCAAGCACTTTACAGACATATTAAAATACACATTCTTAATTCTCCCACTTGAAACCTCTACACTCCAGACATGATGGAACTGAGACCCAGAGAATTTCTGGGACTTGCCAAAGATTATAGTCACAAGAAAGAGCAGAACTGGGACCGAAACTTGGGTCTCTTGTCTCCCAGAAGAGCACCTCCTAAGTGTGTCTTGCTTCCTACCCAATTAAGGTATATTTTTCTAGCAGAAAGGGGCACATCAGGAGGGGGGAAAATTGCATGTAAATTAATCCCCACCTTTGCCGATAACCTTCCTTTCCACGCATGTGGACTCACTGGAGCATTGTATGGTTGTGTGGGTTATTCCACAGCTGTCAGATAAATCAAAGACTCACATGCAAAATGCAGCACTTGCAAATGTTATGTGATGTGGTTTTGTAATACTTGCTACAGGACTTTGGGTCTATAAAACAATGAATGGACCGTGCTGGAGACTAAGAATAGTATTTTCATGTGTGACAAATGCAATCCTGCAGGGAAATGAAAAGAGAGTTTTGATGTCATCTAAAAGAGAAGTTACTCACAGCAGACTTAGATTTCTAGCAACTAAGAGCTTGGTACCATCTTTTAAAACCTCGAGTTTCTGTAATGTTTCTCTTTTCTGTTTGAGAGAGCCATGGGTTAGAGAATGCTTCAGAAGGAAAACTGAAAAACAGGTGAGGCAATGGAAGTGTCTGAGGACACAGGTACTGCTGGGGTCAAGAAAAGACTCTAGTTAGAAACCAGCTATTTTTGTGGAGGTGGAATGACAGAGGAGCTGGGCCACATCATAAATCAGCAGCCCCAGGGCACAAACGAGGCGATTTTGTCAAGCAACAAGCACAGTGCAGGACCAGTTTCTCTTTCCACCGGCCAAGATCCGCCCTGCTTTGCTGCACAATGCCGGGAGATTAGAGTGGAGTCGCAGAATTGGGCTCGGAAGTACCTTAATTATCTGAATTTTTTTTTGTTTTAATTATAGGGCTTTAAATTTCTATTGTGGCCAAGTCTTTGTAAGCCTTCCAAAAACCCTATGAGTACTATATTAGAGTACTAGATGTAGATAATTCATCAGCGTAATATGCTAAATTTCCCCCAGCAAAGTCAGGGACAAGATTAATGACTGAAAATCATATCTCAGCATAAGTATACATGTGCCTCAGATTCCTCTAGCTTTAGGAAAGAGGTTTCATTGACATATTGTAGGCCAATGTCTTGGGGTCATGTCTGAAACATCACTTGGATCCAGGAATTTTCTTAAAGAAACTCTGCATGCAAATCTACTGGGTAAGGTTTTGTGCAAATAGCTCCATCTTTTAAAGGCACATATGTCATGAATTGGATTTGGAGCTACTCAAACTATTAAAAGAAATAAAATCTTATGTTCTTTTTAGTACTCCATAAAAAATAGTAGCTTCCAACATGTCTGAAAAATAGCATTCCTTTGAATAATCATGTTAAGAATAAAAGGTTATAGAATATCATATATACTTCCAGGAAATTAGACTTATGAAGGCAGCACCCAAAACTGATCTGATATCATAAATAGAAAATAGACATGGAAAAGAGAGTGGGTAAAAGGGTGAGAGTTTGAACTGTGAGCCACATGCCTTATTCCTGCCTTGTCCTCTCCTTGTCCTCTCTCCTCAGTCTCTATTTTTTGTTGCTTGTTCCAATTCCACAAGAAAAAAAAAAGGTGGGGGGGGGCGGGGGCAGGGGCACCATGAGAACAGGTGGTGGATGCCTGGATCTTATTTGGCCCTAAGGCACCCAATAATGAGGCACGTGTGTCCTTCTTAGGCTATTATTCGCAGGTGTACTGTGTTTCGTCTTCCTTTTGATGTCCCACATCAACCATAGTAGTGTGGAGGCAGCAACTTGGCAGCAAGTAGCAGAAAAAACACACCATGTCCTGATGCTTTCTGAATGGCAATAGCAGCAGAGTTTTGCACTTGGATAAATAACCAGTCCTCTGAAAAACACAGGCAACCTGATCTCTTAACATGACCAATATCTCTTAAAGGAATGACCCTATTAATGCTCAGAAATCCATTTTGGAAAATCCTACAGCCCTTGAACTCAGCAAGTTTTTAATAGCCTCTCCACTGAGAGCTCCTGCTAGAGCTGCACCTGGCAATGGTGATGGCAATAATGATATTCACCAATAGAAATTTAATCTGCCAATCACAAAATCAATATAAAATGCCTCTCCAAGGAATGCCCACAAAAATGAGGACATGCTAGACATTAAACACTCCATATTCCAGTAAACATTATGGTTTATGCATGTTAAAAACACATTCCATTATGGCCAAACCCAAGTCACTCTATGAACTGCATCTGTACAACCTATGTGAGATCATCCCATACTGCAGGGCATTGATCAGGAGACAAATAAAATCTCAGTCCCACAATTATGAAATCTGGATCGCATTGAAGATTCTAAGGAGAAAGCAGGTTTAGCTATGAAAGGTTTGCCTTTTAATAGGTCCTACAAATTCATCAAGACTTTTTTTTTTTAAGAAACTCTGCACCTTAATGCTTCTGAATATTTACTGGGTTTTTAGTTTTCCATTCCCAACTTTTTTTTTAAGATTTATTTTATTTATCCATTTCTCCCCACCCTCTCATTGTTTGCATTTGCTATGTCTGTTTGTTGTGTGCTGGTCTTTTTTAGGAGGCACCGGGAACTGAACCTGGGATCTCGCATGTGGGAGGTAGGCAACTAATCGCTTGAGCCACCTCCGCTCCCTGCTTTGTTGTGTCTTTCATTATGCTTTTCTCCATGTGTCTCTTGTTGCGTCATCTTGTTGCATCAGCTCGCTGCTCTAGCCTGTCGTCTTACTCATCTTCTTTAGGCGACACCGGGAACCGAACCCAAACCTCCCATGTAGTAGGAAGGAGCTCAATCGCTTAAGCCACATCTGCTTCCCGCAGTATTTTTTTTTAATATACTGTTAAATTTCTCATAACACATTAGAGTAGGAAAACGAAATCCTGGCTATAACAAATATATTTAATGTACGTGCTCATCTGCATAGATGTGTATTGCAAACTAAGATAAAATTACTTGTACTCTGTTTCCCAATATTTATCATTTTTCATTTTCTTGGTACTAATGTGTACACATATGAAGATTTTATAAAATCCTCAAATTACTCTACTATCAGCATGCTTTACGCATGTGACAATTTAGCTAAGATCCATGACCTCATATTTTCTCTACTACTTGAGCTAAAGGGAATTCTTTGAAAATTGGAAACATTCACGAATCCCATTTGTAAAAATATCCAGGGATTCTAAGTTTGTATTAAAGTGACTGAGAGCCATAATTAGCAAGAGGCAGTCTTTTTTTACTTCTGGGTTTCTGACAAAAACAAAACCAGGAAGCACCTACCTAAGCAAACCCAGTCAAACCCTGAAGGCCTTGGTAATTATTCTATTCAATCCAGACACTTATCATTCATCAAAAATGTGAGAAACCTTGATTGACAAAACAAGGTGCTTCCCTTGCTGAAGTGAATGTCAGAATGCAAATTCCTTCATTTATAATTTTCTGCTGGGTATTGTGTTACAATAACTCATTGTGGAAGCAGCTGATTTTTTTAGATGACTTTTACACTTTCAAAGTTACTTTAAGGAAAGGAAAATACTTTGATAATTCATTACCAGTCATTAAAAAAATCTCTGGTGGAGGGGGTGTAGCTCAGTGGTTGAGTGCTTGCTTCACATGTATGAGGTCCCAGGTTCAATCTCTGGTACCACCTAAAAAAAAAATAAAATCTCTGGCCACTGTGTCTAAGACTTAAATCTGGGAGAGCATAATTGGCATTCATGTAGTCATTCACTCACCCCTGGAAGATCTATTTATTGAATAGTTACTGTGTCCTTGTCACTGTTCTAGAAACTAGGGAAACAATTATACACACACACACATACAGACACATTTAAGACCCTTTCATTATATGAGAGAGAGAGGGTGGTGACTGATAAAACACAAATAAACAGCTTTAGGAGCTATAAATAAATAAAACAGGGTAGCACGATGGAGTTTGGGGAGCAGGTAGATTGGGGCGATCTTAAAAGGCCTCTATCATAAGATGGTATTTGAGCTTGGGCTCAGGGTTAAGCAGGAGGAAACCACAGATCATCCAAACAAAGGGTTAGTAAAAAGGCCCTAAGGTAACAATGATCTGTTATGTTTAAGGGCAATTTGGTCCGTGGCAATGGCAGGGGCCAGTCTGAGAGGGAGGCAGTTTTCTAAGTGCAAGTGGGAGTGAGTGGAGAGCCGCTTAGGAAGATAATAGCAAGGAGAAAGGCAGCAGCCTCATGTTGAGTAACCAGAGCATACATATTTCAGGAAGTAACATTTACGCAAAGGCCAGAAATCCTGGACTGAAGCGTGCAAAACGAGAGTGGAAGGAGTATTCCTGGCAGTGGGAGCCATACCTGTAAAAGCTGTATGGCAGAAAAGGACCCAATGTTTTTAGGAAACAGACAGAAGGCCACCATCGCTGAAGCTGGTGAGCAGTTAGAGAATGATATGGAGTTTGGTTACTGAGTCAGTAGCAGTTAGGATTTTATTTCAAGTTAATAAGGAAACCTTTTATTATAAGGGATTAACATGACACAATTTACATTTTAAAATGGTACTCTAGATTATGAGAAGGGAAAGCTTTGGTTGGAAGCAAGAGTGGCAGTGGAGACAAGAGGCTACTGTGGTAGTCAATATGAAAAGCTTACAACGGTAGCAGTAGACAATCAGATGTGTTTGACAAGTATTTGAAGAAAGAATCAGCAGAATTTGGTAATTGATTAGATATAGAGCTGAGGGTCAGAGAACCATCCTAGTTTCTGGCTTGAGCAACTGGGTAGATTGTAGTTCCATGTTCTAAGAATGGGAAGACAAGGGTAAGAGCAGGTTTGGGAAAATAATCAAGAGTCAATTTGGTCGTGATAAACTGGAGGTGTTAATGAGATATTCAAGAATACACTTCAAGAAAGCAGACGAATGAGTTTGGGATCAGAAGAAAGATTTGAGCTGATGATGTGAATTTGAAAGATGTTGGAATGTATATAAATATTAATGCATTTCTATTTTTCTTTTAAAAATCATCTTAATGTGCTATTCTTTATAAGTGCAATTATAGTTATGCATACATATGTTAGCTAAATCTAACATAATTGGCTTAATTTGTCAGGCCTGTTATAACAAATACCACAGACTGTTGGCTTAACCAACGGGGATTTATTGTCTCACAGTTTTGGAGTCTAGAAGTCCAAAATCGAGGTGTTGGCAGGATCATGCT
Source organism: Cabassous unicinctus (assembly GCA_029593785.1). Lineage (NCBI taxonomy): Eukaryota > Metazoa > Chordata > Mammalia > Cingulata > Chlamyphoridae > Cabassous > Cabassous unicinctus. The sequence continues at coordinate 25,015 of JAQZBX010024481.1, forward strand.
TTCTCTGAAGTCTGGAGTATTCTGGTCGTGGCTTGCCAGCAATCCATAACTCAATCTCTACCTCCGTAACACGGCCATCTGTCTCCTTCTGTTTCCTGTTACAATTTCCTCTGCTTATAAGGACTCTGGTCATATTGGATTAAGACCCACCCTGATTCAGGTTGACCTCACCTTAATTAATAGGATCTTTAAAGATGCTATTTACAGATGTGTTTATTCACAGGACAAGGGTTAAAGACTTGAGCATGTCCTTGTGGGGGGAAATGATTCAATTTATAACAATAACCAAATTATTTATGTCCATCTCACAATGGCTCAGAAAGACAACCTGGTGACACAATGAAAGGTGACAGAATATTGTTGCTGGTACTTGCAAACATTGGTATATGGCCTACAACAAGTCTAAATCCCTGATTGTGCTATTATTGGGTAATCTTAATACATATTTATGTGCTAATTAGTATACATTTAAAATTGAGCAGGAAGCAAAACTGCATTACATTTATAAATATTACATTAGAAAAGTTTAAAAAGTATGATGGACAAACTGTATCAGGATGTTTTGATGAATTTGAAAACTCTTTGCAACACCCCCTTCTTATATAGCCATGATTCAAGTTCAAGGATTCTCAGTCTTCCAGGCCAAGACATGTACTAATCTATAAAGTGCTTTCACTTTCTAAACAAATCTTCCAGAAAGTGGGCTAAAGAGATGGGATTGCTAAGACTCAGTTCTAGAGAAGAAAAGACTGTACCAGTTAAGCCTATGGCTTTCTAATTTCGTAAATACTAATATCAAGCTGCCCATGTACCTGTGTTTCCTACCAACTCATGATATTCACTTGAGGAGCAGTTAGACTTCAGGCAACTAAGTCCATGTTCAGGAAAATTTTCTTTAAATTCATGTTTCAAAACATATCTATTTTAACCTAAAAGTGTGGCAAAGCCAGTGAAAAAGTTTGAGACAGTAACAACCTCAAATAGAATACTAAAAAGATACTTCTTTGGTTATGTTAACACATTGACTATAAGAAAAATTTTCAGGAAAAGCATATCTTAAACTATTATATGATATATGTATTATATATGTACTATAGATGTATATAGTATCTACCCACACATACACATATATGTCTGTATATATATGTCTCTACGTATTCAAATAGATATAACTTTCTAAACACTTAAGCAATGGCAACTTTATCTTTACAGTAGAATGACTGCCTAGACCTAGAGTCAATCCTTAGTCTGTGTTTTCACAATGGAAAATGGTTTCCATTTTTGCTAATCTGGGGGGGTGGGGCAGCACAGTGCTTTTGAATGTTATGTATTTAAGAAAGAGATTATCATCTCGAAGGCTTTTTAGGGAGAGGGGTTAGCACTGAATTACTTTGTAATATAGGGGGTATGAGCCAGGCTAATGTGGTTATTGTGGTAGACTTTTGCCTGGCTCAAACCCACAAGCATCAAGAACAAGTAGAATTCCAAACATCACATCATTACAATAAATATAATTAACTACTGTAAAGAGGCCAAACTCAGGAATCTGAAAGAGTCTAAAGCTAGTGGAGCATATTTTAAAATATTTTCACAGAACAGAAATTATATGGTTCTTGAAAGTAATACTCACACTCAATCTGACTCCATCCATTAGAAAATATATCCTGTATATCCAGTGTCTCAAATGAGAGCATGTGGCATCCAATCTGGAGGAATTTGTTTGTTTGTTTGGGGTTTTACTTTAACGCTGGGTTATATTTCATCATTAGAGTCAGCTATTGTAACAAATTGGCATATGACTGGACCTGATTGGCTTTGCCTGGTTTCGTTTAATAAGGAGATTCAGTTCCAGGCTTGGCAGTGATGATGGAATTGGATAGAACAGGAGAAAAAAGGCTTGATAAAATCAAACTTTGCCAAAAAGGTGAAGCACAATTGTTCATTTAAAACATCTTTTGTGATTTTGTGATCTGTTTACATTGTATGTTATTGTAACTAAAGACTGAACAGACATAATTAAAAAAAAATGACATGAAAATATTCACCTCCAGCAGTTTTGACTAAATCTAAAAGTCATGATTCTAAATAATGCTTTTGAAATGAAACTTCTTTAAGGCAGAAGCATAGATCAGAAATTAAATGCTTTCAATGCATTATTACAAAATTTAAACTTTGGCATTTAGAAAACATTGCAGAGCCTTATCACTTCCTAATTACTTCACTGGAGGAAGCACCTGAAATTTGCATATTAAAAGAGAAGGCCAAGTTGCCCATGTCAGCTGGTTATTTCAGGCTTCTCTTTTTAAAATAAAGTTTAGAGATCAGTTAACGTTCAGAATTTTTAAGCTTCGAATCCCATTTTGACTGAACTTTGCAGTTCATTTTATTTAAAATAGTATTTTGACATCTTTAATTACTGGGCCAATTGCATTCAGGTCTCGTATTACTTGTAAGAAGTCAATTTTGTAGCCATTCTTTTACCATATGCAGCATCTCAAACTCGGCGTGTGTTGTGGAGTAGGAGCTCTCAGAATTTAATGTGCATTGGATTCACCTCGGGATCTTGTAAAGTGCAGTTTCTGATTAAGTAGGTGTAGGGCAGGACCTCAGATGGGGCATTTCTAACAAGATCCCAGGTGACACCAGTGCTGCTGGTTTGAGGGCCACACTTTTGAGTAGCAAGATCATAGAGAATTCATTATCTTCCCCCCACCCCCAAACTTGCTTTCACCCTTGTTCCCTCCTTCAATCATCACTAAACGCTCATCTTTACTTCACTACCACCCCTATAGTCCTCCACTCCTTACACCCTACAGACATGGCCTATCCTTTGAGCAAGAAAAGGATGGTAGACGTTTCTGGGGAGAAAGGATGGAAAGTTGCACTAACAAAAATAGGAAATCATCAGCCTCAAAATACACACATAACCTGGTGTCAGTAGAGTAAGCAATTTCACTACAACAGCTCTTTACTGTTTATACAGGGTTTTCATGTTCACTTGCTCATTTGATCCTCTCAAAAATGCTAGAAAGGTGTTAGCACAAATATGATTTTCTATATACAGAGGCATAGTTAATTAAAATTTCTTGCCCAAGCATATACTGGTAAGAGCAGAGTCAAGATTCAAACCCAGATTGTCTATCTCTGAATCTACCTCCCTTTCCAGCACGTCACACTGTACTTCTGTGTCTAAGCTGCTCTCCGTGGCAGCTCTGGCAACCCCATTAGCTTTTACAAGGAGGCATCCAGTAGAAGCGCAGTTACCAAAGTGCACACTAGCAGTCTCGAAAGGGGCCCCTTTTCAACACCACAATTTGCTTTTGGAAAACTGATTCTGCTTAGAACCATGTTGTCTATCTACCATCTTGAAATCAGCTTTTCTTACTTTTTTGTTTTAACAAATCAATTTTATTGATACATATTAACAAAGCATAAATCCTTCTAAAGTGTACAATCAATGGTGTTTGGTATAATCACATAATTGTGCATTCATCATTGCCGTCATTTTTAGAGCATTTTCATTATTCCAATAATAATAATAAAACAAAAAACCACCAAACAAAAGAAAAAACCTCATTACCTCTCAATCTCTCTATGCTTTCCCCCCTGTATACAACTGCTATTCTGTTTCCATCTCTCCAGTTTATTTGTATTTATATTTTGTAAAAACAGTTTTATATATGCAATATCACCCATATTCATATTTTACATGAGTTTTTACTATGTTATACAGTCCCATGTTACATTTTTTAGCTTTCCTTCTATTAATATACATGACTTTAGGCATTCCCTTTCAACCACTGTCATACCCATATAATAGCTCTTCTAGTTACAAACACTATGATGTGCTTTCACCATTTCTATTCATTTCCAAAGATTTACAAACAACTTTTTTACAAATTCTGCACAGATTAAACCTCAGATTTGTTTTGTTTTGTTTTGCATCTTGTCTTCCCACTTGATTATTTCTTAACCAATGAAAGTAATTAGAGGGTATGTGATAAGGACTTAAATGAAAATATTTTGCGTAAGTCAGGGGTGGGGGGAAGGAAGAAGCAAATGGAGTAGAAATAGAGAAATGGGTCAAAACAGAAATGGAAAAAATGTCAAAATGGTCAGTAGGTGACATTAACAACAACTGGCCTGGATTGGCATTTGTCCTAAACAAACAACAGGTCCTAATAGGAGTTCACAGTTCTGAAGTTTATTTTTAGGCAAGAAAACTCTTTAGAAATGAAGTTAATAGAACAGAGATAAAACCACAATGTCTAGTTCTATCTCAAGGAATTTTCCTCATGATGGGAAGTAGTTTTGGCAGAGAGCAATTCAAAACTGAAAACTGGACGGTTGAAATTTTGAGTCATTTGAATCTGAACTACGCATTTCTTTCAAATTATTTTTCTCCTATATTTGGAATTTGTTTTCAAATTACTGCCAGAAAACACTTCCCTCAAGCTGATGAAAAATATGGGAAATTCTAAAGACTGCTGCTATTATTCTGGCCTATCTGTTTAATCACTTGGCCATCTAAACACTGTGTTTTGATTGTAAAAGTAGTCTCAAGAGAGGTTAGATTGAAGGCAGGTACTTTTCTTTAAAGGAAACAAGTGACATAAACAGAATACTGACAGGGCAGAAACCAGGGCTGCCAGAGTCCATATGCTTATATTTTTAGAACAGGATGCAGTGAAACAGAAGGAAAAGGATCTGGATAAATAAATGAGACACCCTTTGTGACAAGCAAGGCTTTTCTTTTTTTTCTTTTCTTTTTTTTTTTTTAACCTATTGAACAAACATGAAGACTCCAATAGTCTTTGGCAGGAACTTCATAGGACAAAGCCAAGACCAAGAGACATGTTATTTATGCAGTGATCCAATCCTTTTCCTGAATGCCTTTATACAGAAAAGGCAGACCATTAACATTGGAATATTATCTAATTTAAATGTAATAGCTTGCCCATTTGGAGAAGCTGTCGCTGAAACATACCCCAACAATTACTTATGGCTCTCTATTGCTCTTTATCTGAAAGGGGAAACAGTAGCTGGGACCACAAAGACTCTCCAATCCCA
>JAQZBX010024482.1:0-30126 GCA_029593785.1 Cabassous unicinctus
TTTCAGTTGATGTCGGCATACAGGAAGGGCTAAAAATGATTTTAGGCTGCCCTTTTTATTTTGGAAAAGGTCATTTTTATCCTGTGCCATTCACATTTATAGGACTAATAAATGCACATGCTTAAGGGGACAGATAAATGATAGAATGGAAAGAAACTCCAGGAAGCATAGTCCAGCAGAATCAGAATAAGGCATCATAAGATTCCCAATCTAGCTGTAACATTGTGGTCCTAGGCAAACAATTTGATCTGATGTCGTCAAATCTGAGTAAGGGAGCATCCGTTTCTGCTTCTAACCTCCTCATTATAAGGGGTTGTCTGCGAGGGTGCTTTATGAATCTAAAATTTTGAGTTTGGTACTAATAAAATCAACACATGATTGGTGAGATAAGATGTTTTCAAAGTCACCCAGAGAGAGAGAGAGACTTCTAAGTCAGAGCCAGGCTTATATGCAGCACATCAGGTGTACCCACAAACCCAAGAAAGGACAGAGCACCCATAGCCAGGAAGTCAGCTGAGGCAGCAGGGACCCGCGTTTACGACGTGTGGCTCCATGTATTAGGAGAGAGACGCCGAGGCTTGGGAAGTAGCTGTCTGCCTGGGTTGTGTCCATAGGGTGCCAAAGGGCAATGGGGGTGAAAACACTCTCAAATTTACCCCTTTGCTTTGCTCTTGCTTTCAGACCTACTTAGCAACCTGATCTTCAATATGATGTTCCTGCCACATCCGTATCTAGAATGAAGGTCCCTGGAGAGAAAAGTTTTGATTGCTTGATTCATCCGTTTCTTCAATAAAGATTCACTGAGTGCTCACGATATGCCAAGCGCCGGTTCCCTGAGGACGTAGGACTGAATGAAAGCAGACCCAAATCCTTGCGCCCCAGAAAGGATATATCCCGGTTGGAGGAGACTGTCAAATATTAAAGTTAAAACTATGTCAGAGGTCTTAAGTGTTACCGCAAAAAACAAAGCAGGGCAGGGGTGAGGGTGTGCTCGAGCTGGGCCTGCTAATTTAAAAGGGAGCCAGGAAGGCCTTGCTGACAAGGTGACTGCAAAAGGTGCAGGAGGGAGGCTCATGGATGTCTAAGGGAGAGTACACCAGGTAGAGGGAATGTCCGTGCAAAGGCCCCTGGGCAGGGATGTGCTTGGACGGCTGAGGAAGGACAGGGTGAGTAAGGGAGCAAGAAGCAAGAGAGGAAGCAGAGAGACATCGGGGACCAGATTGTGTCTTGAGGCTTCCCATTTCTGGGAAAGCACTTTCCCGATTGGCGAGGTGGTGATTTAGAAATCTGACATCTGGTTTACACATCTGCCTCCTTCAAACCTGGCCAGGGTGAGTCCATCTCTCCAAGAACTACTCTTGGAGTCGATGACATTGTTAACCTTTGTGCACCTGAAAAGTCTAGGACATGACTCAGGGTTGGGAACTCCTTCAGGATGGTGTTCTTGGGGTGACCGACCAGGACCCCTAACCCTGTTATCACCCCATAGATCTTTGACAGATGTTGGAGATGTGAGCCCTGCACCACATAACGTAAGGAGTCATAATTATTCATTGCTTTAATGGTGATTTTATGAAACTATCGAGATATGGTGCTTTCCATGTAGAGTAAGGGATATCGTGGGCATAGAGTTGTCAATGATGAAATTCACTTGAATACTTTGTGATGCCTTATTTTCATTATGCCATTTTACTGAAATGAAAATTAAGCAGCTCCAACCCGCATAATCAATTTCTTTCAGCCTCATGACAATTTCTTTTTGGCCCAGGCCAGGTCACCTGACCCCAGGATGGTGGGATCACCCGTACACTGGGGCACATCACCTGGGTTCTAGGTGGACAATAGTATGACCATAAATGCCAAGGGGATAGTTTGTCTCTAAAAATACAGATATAGCAAGAGGTCCCAGAGTCAAAACTGGTTGGCTTGCTACTCTCTGGGTATAAATTCACAGCATGACTATGGAAGAAAAACCCCATTGTCTAAGTGAAAATATATTTTTGCAGTGATGACAGCACTGAAATTTCTAGAATGAACACACAGGACAAATTACCATGGGAAGAGATATTACTGAGAGTGTAAATCTGCTTTTACTTTTGCTAGTCTGTCCATAATCACACGGAAATACACCCTTGGTGAAAAGTGAGAAGAAAACTATGACATCATCTGAATTTAGTGTTTAGTGTACTAAGCTAAAAATTAGGGTGGGCTCCTCCTTTCATTTTCTTGCTCCCAAGTTATTTTTCCACTTTTTTTTCCTTTTCTTTATTGTAAAGACTTCCGCAGAGCACTGTATGAATTTGTACAAGAACATCTTTTATCTCTATGCCGCTTTACCATTTTCTTGCTGTTCCTCTCATTACAACCAAGCAGGCTTTGTGTGTACTCTTTGGTCAATTTTTTTAAAACTTCATACAAATTAGCTAAAGATACTTGTAAGCAATAGTAGGGTCAAATTCTGTTTTCACAGGAGAAATCAAATAGAAGCACAAACCAGCATAACCTTCCATGAACAAGCTTCCTTTAGAGAGACAGGATGGCTTATGGAAATTAATGAGATAGCAGAACCTCCAAGAGGTAGTTAATGACCAAGATGAACTGCTTTTAACGTAGCAACAACCTGTATGTGGTCCATCAAAGCTCAAGACTGAGCAAGGCAAGATATCTGGCCGTGGGTAAGAGAGCCATGGAAAAACTAAACTGAAACCTCAAAAAACCTCTACCTTCATATCACCATTTTGTAATCCTGGAACACTCTACTTTTGCAGAATTGCTTTCTAAGTCTCACGTCAGTTTCCTTTTGCTTCTGTCTGCAATTTTCAATTGGCCTTCCTTCACTTCTTTCTTATTTTTTTTTCCTGTTCTCCACAGTCATTCCTCTAACTTGTTTTCTTATCATACTGTGAATTTCCTGTATTTCTCTGGCCTCCTCTCCCCTTTCCATTTTTACCTCCTCTTCTTCACCAATACTTTGAATTTTTTTCTCTCTGTTCTTAATTCTTCGTTCTCTTCCACTGATCTGTTACGGCCTTAAGCATTCATTGCTTCTGCACTTAAAATCACCCAGTGACTGGCATTTTCTCCCTGAAAGGTGATGAATTTGTGACTGTGGCAGACTAGCTACAAAGACCCAACGCATTCCATTTTCAGCGCAGCCCTTCCCTTTCTTCCATGGTGCCTTTTGCTTGGGATTAGAGATGGATGCTTACTGCAACCGACAATGGCAAAGCACTTCAGGCCTGATTTCTCAGCCCTTCGAATCACATGGCAAGGGCTGCCTGGGCTGCTAGGTTTACAATGATTGCTAGAATTTAAAAATTGCCCTCCACTGGAAAAAACTCTTTCAAGTCTGCCTGGAAAGCAAAGCAGTGCAGCTTTGGAATATGCTGAACCCTACGCATTTTCCTCGGCCCTGTCTTCAGTGTTCCAAAGGATGAAACCAAACCACATGAAAGGGTTCTTGGGAGAAAAGTACAGGAGCTTTTGTCTGGGTTACCCTGGCCAAAGGCTACCAAGATTGTTCATATAAAGCCCTCAATCAAGCAAGTTGATTGGGCCGTCTCGACTAGAAGGAAAGTCTTCATGAAGGTAAGAACAATAAAATCAGTTTTTCAGGGCTATATGACTTTATCATCTGGCATTAGAAAATATTAGCTTGCCATAAAAACACCAAATACCTTTTGACCTTGAGAGATTCCACTTCAGCTCTTGGTAACACTTAAGTATGGACTACACAGTGTTTTTCACTTCCTGAAATCATTCTTTAAGTATGGCTATGAATTCACTTTACCTTTTTGTGTATCTTGAAGAACAGGAGCACACACCTCAATGATTATGCACTTGAAGTTATTCTCTGCCATGCAGCAGTATTTGCAAGATCATCATAATCAAAGGATACTTGTGGTCAAAGCCATACCACATTCTGAAGAGCCAGGCACTCTCCGTTTTTGTCGTGCTTTTATCCAAGTTATTTGCTTCCTGGAGGGAAACAATAGAAGAAAGCCATTGGATAAATAATAGAACACATTTCAATATTGAAAACACATGTTAAATAAAATTAAACTTAACTAAATCTGAAAAAACTTCCTAAGCATAGGCATTTCTGTCCAAATAGTAAAGGAGTTGCCAGGCAAATTGGCTCACAGATCTTGCCAGGTGGATGGGACTCTTGGGGCATAATTCAACATTTACTTTTCATAATAATCCCAATTTTATTAAGCAGCTAAGAAATGCCATTTTTGACATCAATAAAAATGATATTTCTGTCAGATTGCTGTGGTGGGAATTTTGCAATTTACTTCTGTCAAATTAAGATGGTATTTATTTATGGCTTACCAAAAGGTCAAGACTAAAGGGATGATAACAGCCTAATAATTGTTATACTAGTGTTCATTTATTTTCCTTTTGCTAGATCGTTACCAAAGGCTATGGTTAGTTTTTGATATCTTCTTGCTTAGAATAATTGGATATGCTTGTTCATTTTATTCCCCCACAAGGGCTACAGAGGGAGGGAGGAAGAAAAGGAATTAAGGAAAAAGAGAAAGAGAAAGTATTTGATGAGTGTTTATATGGAAACAGACGATAAAAATGAGAAAAAAGGGAAAGAAGGTGAAACATTTCATGAACTCTGGAGACAGCTGATAAAATGAACATTGCGGTTTGGTAAGAAGGATATTTGGTGCATTTTTACTTGTTTTGTGTATCCCATTTTGCATATGAAGAGATGAGAATTCCAAGCATCAATCAGTTGTCCTTATTCCTAGCATGAAAAACATGTATATCTTTTTTAAAAAGCATTTATATATTAATGGAGACTTTGTAGCTTTGTTTAAGCCCACATTTTCCACCCCTCAAGTGTATCATGACTTCGCAGTCCAGTGATCACACGAGCATTCTTCTGTGAACGTGATGACACTTTGAAGATGAAGGCAATCCACTGGCTGTACCAAAGTCAGCCCTTAGTTAGCCCAGGTTGATTTACATTCATCATCTCATATATCATCATATCATATCATACCATCATAATATCATATCATATTACATTATTTATTGCCATCTTCCAGTCACTTCCATTGTAGATAGATTAACACAAAGGGCTGCATATTCTGCCCTCTGAAACATCTGTGTACCAGCAGACACTGCACTTCTTTCCCTCACAAATTAAGTGGGAATACAAGAACGCAAAACCTCACCCATTTTTATGAAGCAATTCATCCTTTGTCTAAACTGGTTGAAACAGAGACTTCCACTGAAATTAAAACCCAAACTGGCAGTCTTATTCATTGGTTGTCTTAATATCTCCAATTTTCAAACCTTGTACACTTTCCCAAACAGTGTTCCCTAAGATGACATTGTTCTTCATGATGTTGACAGGAATTCTGCACCAGTCATTCAGGGAAGGAGGGGTTCAGCATTGTTAAACATGTAGGCCTTTTCAGAAGCCTTAATTTATAAATGACTCTGTAAATTAAAAATTTACAGTGCATTGTAAATCTTCAAGAGGGAAGTGTTTTTTCAAACTTACCTGTCAATGGAACCTATTCTCCATTCCCAATTCCCCTCTGTGGGACACCCATTCTCCTTTCATGGACATTAGAATTCCACAGAACTCTGTTTTCCAGTAGAGCTGGAGTGCCATATCTTGCAACGTAGAGTTAGAATTTATTTATCACATTCCTCCAGAAAGGACACCGGGGCGTCCGGTTCAATTTCCTTTCTTCTCTGCGTCTTTCGCTAGCTATTTCTACCCAGGCAAAGGTGAAAGGTTTGCAAAATCACTGCTGTACATAGTGTTTTCTTCATCATCTTTGCAAGTTGTTCCTGAATCACCATCTCCCCAAGAGGCACAGAAAGTTGGGGTTCAGCTGGGAGAACAAAACTGCTCAAGCTGAACTAAACTAGTTAAGAAAGCTCTGGGCCAAACAGCAGGGGTTTTCTTTTTCTTTTCTTTATGAACAATAAGGACTTAGAGAATTTCACCTCTCAGCAGGGACAGGTAATTTCTGATAAGTGATAGTATCTACTGATGACAAGATAGTCATTGAAGAAAATGGATCAAAGAAGAGTGTCACCAGATTCCTGTTTTTGTTTGCTTATTAAAATAAAGGTTGGGGAGTGTAGAGGTGGCAGTGGGAAGCCCAGGATTCTAAGGCCTGTTCGTAGCAGCCCATTTGTAGCAGCCCAGCTGAGTGATGTTAATAATGACAGTGTCCAGTTATTGAATCCTCATTAGCGACTAGGCTACATCCTAGCCATGTTATCCAGTCATTTATTCTTGCAGTTGTTAATTTTTAACTTTCATAAAAATTCAGCAAGGCAGGTTGTGTTATACCTATTTTACAGATCAAGACCTAGAGAGGCTCAGGGGAGGAAAGAAAATGAGCTCAAAGCCCATAGCTAGCAAGCGACAGAGCGGGAATTTGAATCCAGTACTGCTCGACTCCAGAGACCATATTCTTTTTGCTAATATCTAACTCGGTCTTTAAATTTTGGAAAGCACAGAGATTCTACAATAGAGAACTTAATCTTGTTGGGCTGCAGTTTCCTGGTCTATAAAACGAACTGCAGTAATTAGGTTGGCTGGTCTTTAGCATTCTAATCCTATGGAAAATACTGTATTTTTATTAATTACAACAACGGCAAAAAGAGCTAACATTTCTTGAACGTTTACCATGTGCCAGATACTGTTCTAAGTACGTTCTGTATATTAACTCATTTAATTCTCAGAACAATTTGATCAAGTATGTTCTATTACTATTGCTGTTTTACAGACAAGGAAACTGAGGCAATTGGGGCATAGAGAGGTTTCCAAGCACACTTGTGGACCCTTAGCAGCCACGACTCCTCTCATCTGGATGGGACCCCCAGGGGTAAGGGGGGAGAAAAAAATGTGTCTGAAAAGGGAGGCAAGGTCAGGATACCAGGGTGCTAGCAGAAGCTGAGAGAGAGAAGCCTGGGTGAATTGCTGATGGCTTTGAAAGTATCCCTGTAGAATCTTCTTCAGTGATAGGAATTTCTGTGGCCTCCTATACACTGGTTTCAAGGATTTCCCAAGGTTTTAGAAAACCTTCCAGACTTTCCTTCCCCATGTCCTCCCCCTTTAATGGGTCAGACCTCACAGGCACTCCTAAAAGAGCTCACACTCGACTTCCAGCAAACCTTCCAGAGATAATTTTTGTCAGCCTATGGGAGCAACACATATTAGGTATTAGGTAGCATTTTGGAAAAATGTTGACTCAGGGAACATTTTATTATTTTTTTAACCTTATTTTACTGGAGATATGATTCGTTTTACTACTTTGTAGAGAAATAAATTGTGTTCCAATTAAAATAAAACATTTTCTCTGGTGGGGAAAATACCACTGGTGACCCAGCAATGGTTTTCCTGCTGATCTTGGAAAAAATTTTCAGTGTGTATCTTAAATACCTATTGGCCCAGTTCTGGACCCATTCATTTATTTCTCTTAGGTTATTGATGACTTAATAACTTGGTTATGAAAGGCCATCAATAAATGAGTAGAAATAAATGAGTTAGTCTAGTGTGTGTTCTGCTGTGCGCTGGGGTTGAAGATAAATGTGCCAGGAGAAGGCTGGCCTGTGCAGTCACCCTGGAACAGGGAAGGTATCTGATGAGGCAGCACAGAGAGAAGGCCCCTGGGAAGGTCCAGATGGGCAGAAGACAGCAGGTAGCATCAATCTCCTGGATTATTCTGAGGCAGAGAGAGGCTCACACCCCAAGGACAGTCGATGTGAGCAGTCATCAGAAGCAGAATCTGGAACTTGGCGGCATTTTTCTTTATCACTAGCAATATTTCTTCTCATTTTGAGTTTCTTTATCCCAGAGGGGACGTGGTGAGCATGCTGGAGCAAGCATGAGATCCAGACACTGAAAACCAAGATTTGCGTTCTCACTTGCTACCATTTAATAATAGTATACTTAAAACAACTCTGAGCCTCAGGTTTCACAGCTGAAATGGGAGCTGGGGAGTCAAGGGCATTGAATCGCAACTTTTATTTGCCTTTGATACTTCTAAGAAGCAGAATGTTTGATGTATGTGGGATTTCTGTTTCCTTTATTATCCCCTGTTTCTGGGAAAATTTAAAAATGATTGGAGCATTTGATATCTTTCTTTTTTTTTTTCTTCTGACACAAAGGGAATTGACCAGACATTGGGAAGTGACTGAGCACAGCAGGGAGCGAGTGGTTGTCTTTCAAGTAACACCCTTCCCCGCCAACCCCCCAACCCTACCCTTAGCACCAGCCCAGAGAGGGAGTAACAGGAAAATTACAAGGATACTCTTTGTTTTATGCTTATTTGAATCTCTGAGAGAAAACAAAAGGCTCTGACCAGTAATCTGTGAAAACCAAATTCTGAAGCAACAAGGGATTGTTTATTATATTAACTTTAGTGAAAAAGAACTAAGCAAATGTAAATACATTCCTCTGTCTGTTTTTAAATATGCGGCCTCTCCTAAGTGAACGGATGGACCCTGCCCTGGGATAATCATATAGGATTGCTCTTCATTTCAGGGGGATTGAGTGGGTTAAGAGAGACAGAGGATTTTCCCTTCCATTTCCCAAGATCTCATGTTCAACATTAATGTCAGTGGAAGTTGCACAGAATGATAACAAAGACAAATAATTATCATAGCAATCTTACGGCTCGAAAGCACTATTTCAGATAGTAAGTGTGAATGGAATTTGATAGAAGTACTTTCACCCTATCATCTTCCCACAACTTGGACTGCATTTATGTAGTAAATTCAAGTTTATTGCCTTTATTTTCTAATTACCAAGAAGAGGACCAGATTCTGTGCCTCCAAAGAAAAGGATTTCTGGATTCTGAAGAGGGAGCATTATATAATTAAGAGTCAAATAGGTAATTAAAAAAAATCAATTTTATTGATATATATTAATAAAGCATACAATCCATCCAAAGTGTGCAATCAACAACGGTATTTGGTATAATCACATAGCTGTGCATTTATCACTTTGATCATTATTAGATCATTTTCATTATTCCAATAATAATAATAATAAACAAAAAACAGACAAATCTCTACCCCTTAATAATTACTGCTCAATCTCTCTGTTTCCATCTCTCTAATTTATTTGTATTTATATATTGTATAGATGGAATCAAACAGTATGTAAGTACCTTTTGTCTAGTTTCTTTCACTTAGTATATTTCCTCTTGTTTTTTTAGCCTTAAGGGAAGATTTTTAATATATTGATATATGCTACTGTCCATAGCTTGCTTTGGTTGCATTTTTGCCTGAAATTATCATCTTGTAACATTCACATACATTTTTTCAGTTTCAGAGAAAAACAATCTTATACATGCAATATTACCCATACTCCTATTTCACATGAGTTTTCACTGTGCTATACAGTTACATGTTACATTTTTAAGCTTTCCTTCTATTAATATACATGGCCTTTGACTTTCCCTTTCAACCACTGTAATACCCATATATTAGCACTGCTAGTTACAAATACTATGATGTGCTTTCAACATTTCTATTCATTTCTAAAGATTTATGAACAACCTTTTAACCAATTCTTGTACAGATTAACCCTCAGCTTTCCCTTCACATTCTATTTCTGGTGACCTATATTTTAGTTATTAACTCCATGAGTTTACACAATATATTTAGTTCATTATAGCGTAATCATACAGTATTTGTCCTTTTGTGTCTGGCTTGCTTCACTCAACATAATGTCCTCCAGATTCATCCATATTGACATATGCTTCACGACTTCATTTTCTTCTTATATCTGCATAATATTTCATCATGTGTATGTACCACAGTTTCTTTATTAATTTATTGGTTGATGGATACCTGGTTTGTTTCCATCTTTTGGCAATTGTGAATAATGCAGCTATGAACATTGGTGTGCAGAGGTCTGATTGTGTCACTGCTCTCAGATCTTCTGGGTATATACCCAGTAGTGATATTGCTGGGTTACATGGCAAGTCTATATTCAACTTCTTTAGGAAATGCCAAACAGTCCTCCACAGTGGCTGTACCATTCTACATCCCTACCAATAGTGAATAAGTGTTCCTATCTCTTTACATCCTCTCCAACACTTGTAGTTTTCTGACTTT
Source organism: Cabassous unicinctus (assembly GCA_029593785.1). Lineage (NCBI taxonomy): Eukaryota > Metazoa > Chordata > Mammalia > Cingulata > Chlamyphoridae > Cabassous > Cabassous unicinctus. The sequence continues at coordinate 10,111 of JAQZBX010024482.1, forward strand.
TTAATAGTGGTCATTCTAATAGGTATGAAATGATATCTGATCATAGCTTTGATTTGCATTTCCCTGACCACTAGTGATGTTGAACACTTTTTTATGTGTTTCTTTCGCCATATGTATTTCTTCTTTGGACCCATGTCTATTCAAGTCTTTTGCCCATTTTTTGATCGGGTCATTTGTCTTTTTGTTGTTGACTTGTGGCACCTTTTTATATGCCATGGATATTAAACCCTTATTGGATATGTGATTTCCAAATATTTTCTCCCATTGAGTGGATTGCCTTGTCACCCTTTTGACAAAGTCCTTTGAATTGCAAAAGTGTTTAATTTTGAGGAAGTCCCTTTATCAATTTTTCCTTTTGTTGCTTATGCTTTGAATGTAAGATCCAAGAAACCACCACCTACCACAAGATCTTGAAGACATTTCCTTATATTTTCTTCTAGTAGCTTTATGGTCCTGGCTTTTATATATAGGTCTTTGATCCATTTTGAGTTGATTCTTGTATAGGGAGAGAGATAAGGGTCCTCTTTCATTCTTTTGGTTATGGATATCCAGTTCTCCCAGCACCATTTGTTGAAGAGGCTGTTTTTTCCCCCCCAGTATCATGGACTTGGAAGGCTTGTCAAAAACTAGTTGGCTATAAAGGTGAGGGTCTATTTCTGGACTCTCAATGCAATTCCATTGATCAATGTGTCTATCTTTACGCCAATACCATGTTGTTTTGAACACTGTAGATTTGTAATATGTTTCAAGGTCAGGCAGTGAGAGTCCTCCCATCTCGCCTTCTTTTTAAAGATGTTTTTGTATTCGGATACCATGTCCCTTCCAAATAAATTAGGTAATTGCCTTTTCTACTTCTGTAAAGTAGGCTGTTGGAATTTTGATTGGTATTGCATTGACTCTATAAATCAGTTTGGGTAGGATTGATATCTTCACGATATTTAGTCTTCCAATCCATGAACACAGAATGTCGTTGCATTTGTTTATATTCTTAAAAAATTTCTTTTAGTTGTGTTTTGTAGTTTTCTGAATATATAGGTCCTGTATATCTTTGGTTAAATTACTCCTAGGTATTTGAGTCTTTTTGTTGTTATTGTAAAAGGATTTTCCCCCCGATTTCCTCCCCAGATTGTTCAATACTAGTGTACAGAAAACATTCCTGATTTTTGCATGTTGTATCCTGCCACTTTGTTGAACTCATTTATTAGAGCAAGTAGCTTTGTTGGAGACATTTTAGAGTTTTGTAAATATAGGATTATGTAATCTGTGAATAATGAGAGTTTTACTTCCTCTTTTCCTATTTTGATTCATTTTATTTTTCTTGTCTAACTCTTGAGCTAGAACTTCTAGCACAATGTTGAATAACAGTGGTGACAGTGGGCATCCTTGTCTTGTTCCCTATCTTACAGGGAAAGCTTTTAACCTTTCCCCATTGAGTATGATGTTGGCTGTGGGTTTTTCAAATATGTCCTTTACCATAGTGAGGAACTTTCCTTCTATTCCTATCTTTTGAAGTATTTTTATCGGGAAAGGATGCTGGATTTCGTCAAATACCTTTTCTGCATCAATTAAGATGATCATATGGTGGTTTTTTCCTTCAAATTTTTAGTGTGGTATTTTATGTTAACTGTTTTCTTATGTTGAACCACTCTTGCATACCAGGAAAAAATTCCACTTGGTCATGATGTATAAGTTTTTGATATGCTGTTGGATTTTATTTGCAAGTATTTTGCTGAGAATTTTTGCATCTATATTCATTAGAGAGTTTGGTCTGCAATTTTCTTTTCTTGTAGTATCTTTATCTAGCTTTGGTATTAGGGTGATGCTGGCTTCATACCATATGTTGGGTAATTTTCCTTCTTCTTCAACTTTTTTGAAAGAGTTTAAACAGGATTGGTGTTAATTCTTCTCAGAATGCTTGGTAGAATTCACCTGTGAAGACATCTGGTCCTAGACTTTTTTTTTGAGAGATTTTTTGATGACAGATTCAATCTCTTTAAGTGTGATTGGTTTGTTGAGTTCTTGTATTTCTTGTAGAGTCAGTGTACGTTTGTGTATTTCTAGGAATTTGTTCATTTCATAAAGGTTATCTAATTTGTTGGCATGCAGTTTCTCATAATATCCTCTTTATGAACCTTTTTATTTCTCTCTTTTTCTTCTTTGTTAGCCTAACACAAGGTTTGTCATTTTATTGTTCTTCTCAAAGAATCACCTTTTGGTTTTGTTGATTTTCTCTACTTTTTTTTTGTTCTCAATTTCATTTATTTCTCCTCTAATCTTTATTTCTTTCCCTCTGCCTACTTTAGGTTTGGTTTGCTGTTCTTTTTTCTAGTTCCTCCAGGTAACTAGTTAGGTCTTCGATTTTACTCTTTCTTCTTTTTTAAATATAGGTGTTTAGGGCTATAAATTTCCCTCTCAGCACTGCCTTCACTGAATCCCATTAGTTTTGGTAAGTTCTGTTCTCATTTTAATTCATCTCAAGATATTTACTAACTTCTTTTACAACTTCATCTTTGAACCACTAATTGTTTAGGAGTTTGTTTTTTAGCCTCCACACATTTGTGAATTTGCCCCTTTCCCATCTATTATTGATTTCCGGCTTCATTTCATTATGATCTGAGAAGGTGCTTTGTATAATTTTAATCTTTTAATATTTATTGAGATCTTTTTTGTGACCCAACATATGGTTTATCTTGGAGAAAGATCCATGAGCACTTGAGAAGAATGTATAACCTGCTGATCTGGGATGCAATGCCCTGTACATGTCTGTTGGGTCTAGCTCGTTTATCATATTGTTCAAGTCCTCTGTTTCCTTGTTGATCTTCTGTCTAGTTGTTCTGTCTAATAATGTGAGTGGTGTGTTAAAGTCTTCAACTAGATTGGAGATGTCTATTTCTCCCTTCAGTTATGGCAGAGTTTGCTTCATATATTTTGGGGCACCCTGGTTAGGTGCATTGATATTTATGACTATTATTTCTTCCTGGAGGATTGTCCCTTTTATTAATATATAATGGCTTTCTGTATCTCTTATAACTTTCTTGCATTTGAAGTCTGTTTTTTCTGATATTACTATAGCTACCCCTACTCTTTTTTGATTACTGTTTGCATGGAATATCTTTTTTCAACCTTTTGCTTTCAGCTGATTCATTTCCCTGGATCTAAGGTGAGTCTCTTGTAGATAGCATACAAGTGGCTCACGGTTTTTTTATAATTTATTTTTTATCCATTCTGTCAGCCTGTATAATTTTATTGGGGAGTTTAATCCATTCACATTCAATGATATTACTATAAATGCATTATTTACTTCCACCATTTTATTCTTTGGCTTTCATATGTAATCATAGTTTCATCTGTCCTTTTACTCTTTTGGTTATCCCTTCTGCTAGTCTTCCCTCTCTCCTCCAAACCCCTCTCTTCTGTCTTTTTATTCAGGTTGTAAGTTTCCATTTAAAGCTTCCTGTTAAGGCAGATTCTTTTTTATGAACTCTCTTAGTTTCTGTATTTGTGAATATTTTAAACTCACCTTCATGTTTGAAGGACAATTTTGCTGGATAAAGTAATTTTGTATGGCAACTTCTCTCTTTCAATATCTTGATTAATCATAACACTGTTTTCTCACCTCCATGGTTTCTGATGAGAAATTCACACTAAATCTTACTGAGCATCCCTTGTATGTGAGGATTTGCTTTTCCATTAGTGCTCTCAAAATTTTCTCTTTATCTTTGGCATTTGACATTCTGAGTAGTATATGCCATGGAGTATGTCTATTCACATTTATTCTAATGGGGTATGCTGCACTTCCTGGACATGTAAATTCATTTCTTTCTTGAGAGTTGGGAAATTTTCAACCATTATTTCCTCAAAAACTCTTTCTGCACCTTTTCCATTCTCTTCTCCCTCTAGAATTCCCATGACACGTATGTTATTGCACTTCATGTTATCATTCAACTCCCTGAGCCCCTGCTCAATTTTTTCCATTCTTTTCTCTCTGTGTTCTTATGTCTCTTCAACTTCAGCTATTCTGTCTTCTGCATCACTTATTCTTTCTTCTATCATTTTGAGTCTGCTGTTGAATGCCTGTAATGTGTTTTTGATCTCAACTACTGTGTCTTTCATACCCATAAACTGTTATTTTTCTCTTCAGGTTTTCAAATTTTTCTTTGTGCTCACCCAGTGTCTTCTTGATGCCCTTTATTTCTTTAGCCATATTGTCTTTCAACTCATTGATTTGATTTAAGAAATTTGTATGAAACTTATTGATTAGTTGTCTCAAATCCTGTGCTTTATCTGGGGTTAGGCCATATCTTTCATTTTCATAATATGGCTTGTAATTTTTTGCTGATTTTTAGGCAAATGATTATGATGGTGAATTTACTTTGATGCTTAGTTTCTCTCTATTTCATAGGAATTTAGTGACAGGAGGCTGTGTGTTACTGTCAGTCTTTGATTCTTGGTTCAACCTATTATGGCTCTTCAGGATTGCTCCTGTTTAGTTGCTCAAATCCTCGCCATGGACCCAGTAATGGGTTGCAGGCCCACTTCCAAAGGCTTTGGGGAGAGAGGTTGTAAAGGCCAGAATAAGCCTGTGTTAAGTATTTACTTTTAATTTCCTTGCCTGCACTTCCTTGGTCTGCCAGCCAGTGGCACTCTTGTACAGACCTATCAGCTCAAACCCTGGTCAGAATATGTTCACCGCAACCTCAGCTGGAACAATGTGACCAAATGTTGGAGGATATGTAGGGGGAGGGGCGAGGGCGGTACGGAAGCTCCGAGTGCACTGCCCGAGAAAACCAGGGCGTAGACACCGTCTTGGCTCCAAATGCTGCAACCAATCAGGGATGGATGCTTTCATAGCTACTGCAGCCAATCGGCTGCTGACACTGGTAGGGACCTCTCCTTGCCATGTGCTTCAAGATGGCCACTGCAGCTCGGCCCTGCCCCCTTTCTCTCATACACATTCCATACCTTATATGGGCATAAACCCATCCCAGCCAATGAGAATCTGTCCAGTACACCTTACCCATCCCCCGCCCCACTCAGCCCTCCCGCTCTGTATAAATATCAGAGCTCTGTCTCAGGGCTACTCAGAGTCTTGCAAGTCAAACTTTCTCACAGGCTGTTCTCCAACCTTTGTCAATAGCCCGTTCCTTTTCCAGGGTAGGAAATAATTCCACTTCCCCCTGTGTCCTCAGTAACTAGTACCAGTCAGTAGGGAGGGTGTTCTAGAGGGTTGGATCTCTTTAGTCCCATGCCAGCCCCCAGAACAAACAATAGTGTGGCCCCACCTGATCTAGAAGTGCTTGTGGGACACAGCAGACCAAATGTGTTGGCCTAAAGCTGAATCAGCCTTAGGCTGTGTTCCTCTCTCTCCCCTTTCTGGGGAGGTGGACCACTGTGGCTCTATCTGTCTGTAGCTGCTGGCCAGAGGCCAGAGAATTCAAAGCTGTCTGCTCCGAGGTTTGTAGGATGGTCACCCACAGCTGCAGCTGTAGCTTTTACTCACAAAGTTTTCTCATCAAGATTCTTTTCCTTTGCCCCTCTCTCTTCTAAGTGGTGTCCAGCCTTCCCTTGGTGTTCTAAACTTTAGAACATTTTTTTCTAGACCATTTTCTGTCTGTCCTCTAGCTATTTTTCTGGGAGAGAAGTAAGTCTTGCATCTCTCTAATCTACCATCTTCCTGGAAATCTAGGTAATATTTTTTGAATTTGCAGTTTAAAAGGTAAATCATTTATTCTCTGCCTCTACATAGAAAATACTAAATATTCTTACTTTCCCCATGCCAAGAACATCATAAAAGTTCCTAAAGAGGAACAATCAGAAAATGCATGCTTACGGGAAAAAATGAAGGAGAAAACTAGTCAAGGATGGGTAAAACTGTTAAGATGACATATAGAAATCATAGACACACTACCAGATGACCTAAACTCATGATCTAGATAACTTTGTATAGCAGATCCAAGTTAATACAGGGGCGAGTAAATGGTTTGGTTGAAGTAAATATAATATATTATTGTGGTGGATTTATAATGTATATCTATGAATTCTTTGATATGCCTTGCTTTAACAGGCAGAGCCTAATTACCCTCCCTATTGAGTGTGGGCTGTACTTAGTGACATTTCTAATGAGTTACTGTGGCAGGGATGATAGTGTATCATATCTCATTCTAGGTCATGAAAAGGCATTCTGGCTTCCTCTTTGCTCTCTTTTGGACCACTCATTCTGAAGGAAGTCAGATGCCATGTCATGAGAATACTCAAGCAACTCTATGGAGTGATCTATGTGATGAAGAACTGAGTGTGCCTGCCAATAGCCAGCAAGGAACTGAGGCCTCCTGCCAAACAGCCATGTGGGAAAGCCATATGGAAGTGGATCTCCCAACCCCAGTCAAGTCTTCAGATGATGTAGCTCTGGTTGACATCTTGATTACAACTGTTTGAGATACCCTGAGACAGAAACACTTGGTCAAATTGCTTTCAAATTCCTTACCCGTAGAAACTGTGAGATAACAAATGTTTGTTGTGTTTAGAAAGCTAACACAACTACATACTGGAATCATAAGTTGTGCTGTGAATGGTATCAAGTAGGAGTTGGGAAGAGGTAATAAAATGATAAAGCCTTGCTTACTTTTGTTTTGTGTAATTGTTTACAATTTACAAAGTATTTTCATAAAAGTACCATATTTGAGGTGTAGAAGACATATTTTTCCTCTTAAAAGCATATAAAAATTATTCTATGTCCAATATGGCCAGGTTATAGATAGAAGATTGAGTACAAAGATATAAAATAATGGCAGGAGGAAGTTCATATCATTTCACTGTACCTGTTTCACAGTATTCTTAACTAATGTCTGATTTGTTACATAATTTAGTTATTGTGATAAATATTTCACATACATGTATATACACATACATACATAAACACATGTTCAACCTAATGGAAAATTCATCTTAGAACTAGAAGATGATGGATAATGCTGTCCCCTGCTGGCAGCACCCAGAACAACAAACACTATAGCAAGATAAATGTTTCATATCTAGAGTTGTGACTTTCATATATAGCATATATAGTATTCTGTATTTATTCTATATTTCTTTAGAACACCACTGAAAATCACTTTCAAAATATATAATGGCTGCTCATGATAGAATAACTGTTATCAGACTTACTCTTAGTAATGATTAATTTTATATGTTAAGCTGGCTAGGCTATAATGTCCAGTGATTTGGTCAAACACTAGTCTGGTTGTTGTGAAGCTGTTTTTTTTAGATGTAATTAACATCTACAGTCAATTGACTTTAGGTAAGGAAGATTATGTACAGTAAAGTGGTTGGTCTACAGTCAATCAGTTGAAGACCTTAAGAACAAAAACTGAGGTTTCCTGGAGAAGAAGAAATTCTGCCTCAAGACTACAACATCAACTCTTGCCTGAGTTTCCAGACTCGAGAATGCAATGTCAAAGCTTGCCTAAATTTTCAGGCTATAGCTTGCTCTACAAATTTCAGATTTGCTACCCCCAAAATTGTGTGAGCCAATTCCTTAAATAAATCTTCATACATACACACACATGCACACACACACATATACATGCACATATCCTATTGGTTCTGTTTCTCTCGAGAATTATGATTAATATACTCTCCCACCAAAAATAGCCATAAAATCAGACAAAATATATGAAATCACTGTGTTCAGGCATTGGATAACACACACGAAAGGACTGTGATCCTTGAGATAGGGGAAACAAATTTGTACTCAATCTCCTTAACTTTTATCCTGGGGATCCTTTCCAAATTACAGTGCAAAGAATGGACAGCAATCTGAGTTAGGAAGCTAGAAATTGGTGTTTGTATGCTGCTGAAGTGGCTGAAATTTTTTAGGCAGTGTACCATAGAGCCATAGAGGAGGCAGCTGAGCATAGAGGGTACCCAAAAGTCTATCTAGATGTTTTTTTCAGGTACTTGGGTGAGGACTGAGCTGTATATGCACAGAGTGAGGTTCACAAGGCCAGGTAGAGAACAGCTGCTATTAAGCTGAGAAACAAATAGGAGGTTAGAGATCACACACTACTGGGAAACATTGGAGTTTGGCTCAGAGAAAGAGACTGAGCTATTCAGTTGAGACCACAGAAAAAAGCATGCTTTATGAGTAAGAAATAGAGTCCTAGAATAATGTCCATGCCCCAAGACTAAGGACAAAAATGGAAATAGATCAGTCCAAGTAAGTATAAAGGCAAGCCTTAAAAAAATTTAACTGTCTGGCTGAGTAAAATCCAACATCCTTTATAGGATGACAACATAACCCAAAGTCCCTACCCTGTAACATTAATAATATCCAGCATATAATCAAAAGATGCTAGACAGAGGATCATAAAGGACAGCATGAACTACAGTCAAAAGAAAAAGTAATCTATAGAAGCAGACCCTGAGGTGACACAGATGTTGAAATTAATAGGTCAGGGCTTTAAAATAGCCATAAAATACAGTTAAAAATTATAATAAAAAAGATGGGTACAATGAGTGCATGGATGGGGAATCTAAGAAAAGAAATATACATTATATAAATAAGAAAAAATGGGTATTCTAGAACCAAAAAGTACAATATCTGAAGTAAAAATTCATTGGACTGGCTTAAGAGTAGATAGGACACCTCAGAATAAAGTGATTTGAAGAGAGATAAATGAATATTACCCAATTTGTAGAACACAGAGAAATAAGATTAAAAGAATAGAATAGTGCCTATATGATGTGTGGGAAAAAAAAAAAAGTCTAACATATGAAACTGGAGTGCTAGAAGGAAAGCAGAAGGAATATGGCAAATTAAAAAAATGGTCGAATAAATAGTGGCTGAATATTTCCCAAATTTGATGAAAAATATCATCCTACAGATCCAAAGATGCTCAGATTCCAAATTAGCATAAATACAAAGAAAACCACCCTAGACATATAATAGTCAAACTGCTGAAAATCAAAGATAAAGAGAAAAATCTTAAAAGGAGCCAGAGGAAAAAAAGATTGTATTATGTTTGGGGAAATAAGGAAAAAAAGGACCACACCACTGACCTCTCATGAGAGACAATGGAGACTAGTAAAAAAATTTAAAGGAATGATATTTTTAATTGAGATTAAAGAAAAAAACCTGTGAAACCAGAATTCTATATTCAGTAAAAATACTTTTTCAAAAATGAGCATGAGATGAAGACATTTTCAGATAAATAAAAGATGAGAGAATTAATTGCTAGGAGACTCAAACTAGAAGAAATGTTAATGGATGCTTTTCAAGCCTCATGGAAATCATACCAGATAAAAACTTGATGTATAAGGAAGGAATGACCCTTTTCAAATACAAATCAGATTTTGTCATTCACCTACTCAAAACCATCTAATAGCTTCCTGCTGAACTTACTATAAGGTCTAAACTCTTTACCTTGGCTATCAAAGCCCAAATAATCTCTATGGCAGATTAATTGCATTAAAGGTCCCAATTTTTCATCCCTTTCTGTATCCACGGCCTTTTCTATATAACTTTACAATTTCTTTGGACTAAAGAGGAGTTGTCTATGCAACTTCTTTGGACTAAAGAGGAGTTGTCTATTTATACATCTCTTTTATAGGCTTAGTTTTGGCTCAGAATATCATTGGTTTGTTGTTTTGGGAAAGTTATTTTAATTCTTTGAACTTCAATTTCATCATTTATAAAATGAGGTAGATACCTTGACTGGTCAAGGTAACAATTAAATGTAATAATAAATATAAAGCACCTGATATATAAAAAGTGTTCACTAAATTGTAACTTCCACCTTTCTCCTAACCTTCTTCCTTCCTATTATTTCTACTTTCTATACCAGGTACTTGTAGAAATTACTAGTAAGATAAATATATCAATTTAGTCCTAAGTAGCAAGAAGTTAGTGTGGAGGGGGCTACCATTGGATATATAAGTCATAAGTGTAATCAAAATAAATTTACTGTTGGCCAAACTAAAACCCAAGATATCTGCTTTGAAATGCATTTTGTTGTTTGCAAAGTGTCAGTAGTTACAATGTAACATAAAAAATACTTATCTGGGTCAGTTCAATTGTTGAGCCTATGTGATGATTAATTTCATGTGTCAGTTTGGCAAGGTTATGATGTCCAGTTGTTTGGTCGAGTGAGCAATGGCTGATTGTTACCGTGAAGGCATTTCACAGATGGATTTACATCATTAGTCAGTTAATTGCCTCTATGGCTGATTGCATCTACAATCAACAAGGGAGATTGCCCTCAGCAATGAGGAGAATTTCCTCATCCAATCAGTTGAAGGTTGCCTTCATTTCCAGGTTTCTATGACAAATACCACATAATGGGTTGGTTTTAACAACAGGAATTTATTAGCCCATTGGTTTGAGGTTAGAAGTTAAAAATTGAGGTGTCAGTAAGGTGATGCTTTCTCTCTGAAGACTGTGGCATTCTGGGGCTGGCTGCTGGCAATTCTTGGGTTCCTTGGCTTTCCTGTCACATGTCAATTCATTTAGCAATGTCCTCTTCACTCCTTTCTTTTCCAGACTCTGTTGACTTGCAGCTTCTCATGCCTTTCAATGGCTTTTTTCTACAAGTCCTTCAATTATAGGATTAAGACCCATCCTGATTCAGTTGGCCACACTTTAACTAAAAATAATCTCTCCAAAAGGTCCTATTTACAATGGATTCACACTCACAGGAATGGGTTAAGATTAAGAACATGTTTTTTTCTGGAGCATATAACTCAATCTGCCAAGTGGTCTAAATGTGAGAACCGAGGATTTCAGAAGTTAGAAAGAAGAACTTTTGACTCTTCTTTGGCCACCCAGCTTCTCCTGGGCAAGACAACTTCACCTTCATTGGGGTTTCCAGCTTGTGGCCTGCCCTACAGATTTGGGACACATCAATCACCACAGCCATGTGATCCATTTCTGTAATACATGTCTCTCTCCCCTCTCCCTTTCTTCTATTTCTATATCTATATCTATATCTATATCTATATCTATATATATGTATATATATCCTGTCAGTTCTTTTTCTCTGGAGAAAACTAATACAGCTTAATAGTCCAGAAATATTTGTGGGGAAGTAGGATGGAATTTACATTCTGTGAGAGCAACTCCAACAATACAGGAACAATGAATGGAGCAAGCATGTACTTCATTCATAAATGTTAAGTCTCAGGAATGGGTATGTGGGATTCCTTACACTCTTCTCTATAAATTTATTAGGGATACTTGGAAATATTCACAATAAAAATTAAAGTTTTATTTAATGAACAGATTGTCTGTTCATCAGCTAATCTTTCCCTCCTGAGCCTGCTTATATGTCCATCCCCAGCAACTGTTGGTGACCATGAGTAATAGTATCCATTGTGCAGAAAAACAGAGTTTTATTCTTCTCCAAATGGCCTCTTCCAGGTTTCAAGGGTCTTCCAGGTTCTGGTTTTCCGGGAGTTGGCAAACAAGTCCTGTTCACCTTCCTCACATCCTTCATATTTTCACAGGTACTTTGTTGTGTCCCTTCTTAATGTTAGTCTTTCTGATAGAAAAATCCTAATCCTTTTAATCTTCGTTCCTCTGGTAGCAGCTCTCTCTGCTCAGTTATTGAAGTTGCCCTTCTCTGAACCTTTCTCAGCTCTACTGTGACTTTCTCGAGCTGTAATGACCAGAACTGATCCACCAGGTTACACACAAGCATAAATGACAACCCAAACTAGAATTTCAATGAAGAAGCTATTGGAAGCAAAAGAAGTTATTAGCATTAAAAGAACATGTAGGGAAGCAAGCATAGCTTTGAAAAATAAAACCGTGTCAGAAAAGATGGAAATTAGCCTCATGGTAACAGTTGGCAGGGCGGAGTTGGGAGAGAAATGAGTTTTTATAAAGGGTTGATAAAGATTCCATTATTTCCAGGCTCCATACCTCCATAGGGTACCCGCCACAAATATAATAAAATCAAACATTGCCATGACCAAGGGTCTGGCCTCTGTCCATCTCTCCCACCTTGTCTCCCACCTTGCACACTCTGGCCAAAACTCACTGTGACCAAAACCCATTGTGACGCCACAGCCTTTATCCTTGTTGGACCTTCTGCCTGGACTGTCTTCTCCCAGATCCTATTTGGTTTGCTTCTGCACATCAGCCAGGCTTCTACCCAAATTCCACTTCCTCAGAGAAGCCTGCCCTGACCAGCCAATAGTCTCTCCGCCATTGTGTTGCACCCTCTTACCTGCTTTATTACTCTCCCTTTCTACTATGGATTGAACCATGTCCCCACATGTTCAAGTCCTAACACTCGGTCCTGTGGATGTGAACTCATTTGAAAATAGGGTCTTTGAAGACCCTATTAAGATGAGCCCAAACTGAATGAGGGTGGGCCTTCACCCAATATGACTGGGTCCTTATAAGCAGAGGAAATCTGGCGTAGTAGCAGCAGGAGATAGAGACAAATGGCCATGCGACAGAGGCAGAGATTGAGTTATGGATTGCTGGTGAGCCACCATCGGAACACTACAGATTTTGGAGATAGCGTGGCCTGCTGGCACCTTGATGTTGGACTTCTAGCCTCCAAGACTGTGAGACAATAAATTCCTGTTGTTTAAGCCAACCAGTCTGTGATATTAGTGGCAAACTAAGGCACTCTCTGGATTTATAGTATGTAGTTGTTAGTACTTTTTTTATTATCTGTGTTCCCCAATAAATGTAAGTTCTGTGAAGGTGAGGATTTTGAATTGGTGAGTGCTGCATCCTGACAACTAGACTAATGCCTAACATGGGTAGCTGCCAATCATGACTTGTTGAATGAATGAATGAATGAATGAACTCAGGCATGTATGCATGCATAGTGCAGAGTACAGTTCTAGAACCAAACTGTCTGGTTCAAATTCTAGCTCTGCCAGCTGTGTGCTCTTCGGAAAGTTTTTTTTTTTTTTTAACTTCTGTGTATACAGTTTCCTCATTTGTAAAATGGGGATAATAATACACTACCTCATAGCATTATTTTGGGAATTAAATAAGTTAATACATATAAAATGCTTATCGAATGGGAGAGAGTATAAACTACAATGTAAACTATAATCCATGCTTAGAGGTAATGCTCCAAAATGTGTTTATCAATTGCAATGAATGTACCACACTGATGAAAGACATTGCTAATGTGGGAAAATGTGGGAGGTGTGTGGAGCGGGGCATATGGGAATCCCCTATATATTCTCTGTAACATTTATGTAATTGAAGTATCTTTTAAAAAATAAGAAAAGTGAAAAAAAAAAAAGATGCTTAAACCAGGGTCAAGAAAAATTGTCAGTGCTCAACAAATATTAGGATGATCATGACAACAAGGCAGAGAGTGGAAGAGGGAAGCAATGGCAGCACTTCTTGGGTAGCAGGGATTTTATCTGAAGGGATTGAAGGTGGGTGTGGTGCTCCTGTGATTTCACCTCCTCTGCACTTGTGTTCTTCCAAGGACAAGGAATTAATTTCAAGGCAAACTTCCTGCTTGCAGGATATTTTAGAGTTTTCCTTTTTCTACTTTTAAGAGACATAAAATTCACAACTACAATAGCTTGGATTTCTCTAAGTAACGCATTTGCAAAGGGTATATAAAGTTTAATACCTGTGTGCAGAACATACTCCCTAAAGCTCCTCTTTCTGATATTAAGGGTGTGATGCCATTCACATATGAAAGATGTGCCAGGCAAAAAGGGAAACTGTGACATTTCTAGTTAGTCACAGCTGCAAGTTCCTGTTTCCCAGATGTTATTTCACTTTCCACAGAGAAAGATGAAATTTATTTAAAAATAGGCATAGGTAATTGTATATGTTTATTCTTGAATTTGAGAGCATAAGATTAATAATTTCCATGAACTATCGGCAAAATTTTGTAGCTTTTGGTAAAAAAAGAATTGGGTCTTTTAAAAAAAAAATTTTTTTAAGGTTGACCAGTGCAAAAATGATACTGTTTATTAATGCAAATCCAGTTTAATAAATGCAAAGCAAGTGGAAACATTCAAACCTCCTAAGAATTAAGGTTTATGCTCTGTAGTCCTACAGAGCAACAAAAGATGAGAATAAGCAGAGCTGTCAGGCAAAATGAGGGTAAAGGGGTTCTTAATACATGGTTTGGAAAGTACCCAAAAAATTCTGCGCAGATCGAGTGGCAGACACACAGGCACTGTGGCTTGTTACTTCCGGCCAGACCCCGTATTTTCCTATACTACACACTGCAGATAACAATTATTTCAGTGGGTAGGAAACTTCTTTCCGAAATGTGACTACTTTGGCAGATAAACATTATTGCACTTAAGAACACTTCCAGGACACATCTTAAAAGTAAAATTATTTTTAAGCGGCAGATCAGTAGAGACTATGTAAATTAGCCTAAGGTTAGTTACTTAATATTTATGTAACTCTTTATGTGTCCTCTACATGAAGCCCCAATGAAAAATCTCTTTTAAAATATAGTGACCCAGGAAATTCTGCACCGCTTGAGGATTGACTTTTTCCTCTAATGATATGAACTTAGTATGTTGCTGATGGTTAGTTCCTCTCCCTGCCTTTTGGTTTGACAGAAGTTTACTTGCGCTTCGACGATAGCAAGTACGTAAGACTTATGCATGATCTGCTTATTCATGATTCTCTTCACCCCTCTGGTTTTGACTTTCTGCTATGATTATTATTTATTTTTTTAAATGGAATTTTAAATTCTTTAAAAGTCTCTTTTACTTTTATTTTATGTGTGGTCATGGTATAAGCTGCCCCAAGTCCTTAGTAAAATAGGATGGATTTAGCTTAATGAATTGAGTTGGGTAGTTTTCATAAATATAATTTCCTTTGATTCTCATAACAACCTGGAGAGCTGCACATTATTATCATTCACATTTTTACAGGTAAGGAAACAGATTCAAAAGATATAAAAAAACTAGCCCAGGGAAGTGGGTGTAGCTCAGTGGTTGAGTGCTTGCTTCGCATGTATGAGGTCCCGGGTTCAATCCCGGTACCTCCTAAAAAAAAAAAAAGAAAGAAAAAACTTGTCCCAAACAAGACAGCAATTAAATAGCAAGATCAAGAGTAGAAACCAGGTTCCCTGACTCCAAATACCATGCAGTTTTCACTGTAATGTGCTGCATTATCCCATTTCTCTAAGAAAAAATACTTTCTATGGCTGTAAGCTTCTTCAGTTAAGAATTAACAATAGTGGACTTTGTTTTCTATTTGTTTGTTTTAAAGTGTCTCATGAATGAGCTAAAAAGAACACATTTAAATTGCAAAAGGGATTTTTTTCCTTTTGGGCTAGTGGGCTAGTGGGAAATTTTACCAATAACTACATGTGATTGTAAAATATTAGGCAGTTAGAAGAAGATGAAGAGTTTCTTTTGATGAATTTTCTTATTCTGACTCTCTCTTTTTTAAAAAAAATTTTTTAAAGGAAATGATATATGAGAAGGATAGAATTTAGATAAAAGTTTTGCTTGCAGGTAGGAGGATGGATTAGGTGACCTATAGAAGATGAAAATGTCTTTTAAAAATCAGCCACCACCAGACCTTAGAGACTATGCATGGCAGCCCATCGGTGTAAAAAAGATGGACTTTGATCTTTGTAAGGTCACCCAGGCTGTCCCTGATCCTCCTGCGTGGGCATCCCTGCTGGGCTCAATTCTGCAGTTAGGGGTGTTTCCTGGGCCACAAAGTCTCTGAAAACAGTGTCAGCCTGGCCTTGGACACACGTGACAAAAAATTTAAAGTACATGTGATCCAGGATCATCACCAACTTAATTTTCCCACCTTTCTGCTGAGCAGTGAGTCCTTCCTTTTTTATATCTATGAAAACCAGGAAAGCAGCAGCTTTTCCAGCAACACTAACCAGGCGTGTCTCACTGATAGCATCACAGGGGAAAAAAAGGAAACAAAAAAGAGATGGATCCTCTTTAATTCTCAATATGACCCTAACAAAATTCATAAACAATGTTTCTTAAGATATTTCCCTATCATGTGTGCCCACTTCCAGTTTCGCAAAAGATGCAACTATATATATATATATAGTCTGGAGTTAAAAATTACCAATGCAAAATTGCCAGTGGCAGATTTGACTCTGATATTACGTTCAGTTTCAGAATCTGGAGACAGCATTTCCCTTTGTTTACCAGAGGGAATTGCATATCCGCTCTGAACAATTTTCTCAAAGGATTTTCAGGTCTCTACAGATAATGGCTGCTCAGTTAAGTCAGGAATGGCTCACCTGGAGAGTTTCATTGTGTTTTTGCCCATTTCAATGTTTCTGTACACTTATATCTGATAAATGAGAAGGCATGCAGGAGAATCAGGTCCATTTATCGTGTCCCCAGCATACACTGGACCACTATTATTCATTTTTACAAAATGAGCAAACTGAGGCTAGAAGGGTTTGAGTAAATTTCACCTGAGATCACCTAGCTAGCAAGTTATTGGGCAGGGATTAGTACTCCTGGGTGGCTCCCTCCTAGAACCATACTAGTGCCCCTATACTGTTGAGTTTCTAGACTTTCCATTGCCTCAGAGATACTGTAAGTATGTGCTGGTTCTAAGCATTCATAGGTTACAGCACTGATGTTATTGAGCACTCTGGAGTCCCATGTATTTTATAGTCATCTGCTTGGTTTTATCAGCAGAGACAGCTCTGTATAGAAGGAGCCCTTGGCCACAAGCTAAACAAACATATGCTTTTTTCCTGGAATGGGACAGGAACCAAACATCTCACAGTACAATAATCTATGTTATGGCTTCTTTGACTTGCCTGTTGTGAGGAGGGCTCCGCCTTCAGATCTTCATCCGCGTCTACACCAACTCTGTTAAAGAAAACAGAAAACTGGTCAGTGCCTTGCTGTGGACAAGATGGTCTTGTATGCCAGATTACCTGAACCAAACATGATGGGAATAAAGGAAAGGCTTGGTAGAAAACCATCCTCCTTCTCCCTGAATCAAAAGAACTTGAAATCGATGTATGGCAAAACGTGAACTTGTATAGCTGACCTCAGCCCGGCTGTAGAGACTGAGCACCAGTAGCTGTTCCTTGCTGCTGTCTTTCCATACCAGAGCAGGAGCCCAAGAAGCTGGGATAGGAACCATCAGGACAAGACCTCCACATCCCTAAAAACAGGGATCCAGAAGGAAAGGCAACCTGGAACCCTTGAGGACTCGATGACCAAATGGCCCTGAGAATGTTCAAGCCCAAGCCCTGAGCAGGGCTCTCTGAGGCAGCAGAAACCGATTCTTTTTCTACAAGCTCACCATGACTGCTAACAGGGAAGATCCAGGAGAGTGGGGCCTGAAGCTTATGCAATTTGGGGGACATCCTCTTTAAGAAAAGGATGTAAAAACACAAATATAAAATTAGATATGAAAGTGACTCTTTAGAAGGAGAAAATAAGTCACCAAAATTGACAGTTTTTAAGGTTGGCAAATGCAGCAAGCGTCTCAAAATCCAGAGAAAAGCCAGAGTATTTTAATTAACCGCCTGACACACTTCTAAAATAACTTTTTCTTCTGTAATTCTGGCTGCATATTTTGCTAACCTCTTTATATAATAATGATTTTGTATTAGAGAGAATAGAAAGATGAAGTGGTCTTTCCTCTAGCAAGATTGATCAAAATTATCGATAGTTGGGAAGCATTACAGCATGCTTCCTGACATACAGAGCCACTTGCTGAGTGTGGTACTGCCACAGGCTAATGCCCCTTAGACACCAGAAGTCTGATAAATTCCATTCGACGTGGTTCCCACAACAACGGGAAGGGAATTTATCAGTGTATATGCTGCATCACGGAGTATATTCCTGACAGGAAAGAACTTCCATTTTGACTGGGCACCAATGAGATCTGGATCCGCTGCTTTGAATTTTACACATCCTGTGAAAGGAAGAATTTCCCACAGACCAGCTTCAGGCTCAGTGCCTTTCCAGCCCAGTTTCTCCTTCACTGTCACAGGGCACGCTCATATTTATCACGGCTTCTGGTCCCGCACAATTGTGCACTGTTTCTGGACGCCATTCCTGTACTGGATTGACCAGTGGTGACTGCAAACCACCCAGATATATGTCACGGAGCCCAGACTAAATGTATCCCCAATTCAGCTTCCCCTTAGTTGGATCCCCAAAATGCTCACAGCTACTCCAGTGCCTGTGAGAGGGGAGAAGTGTGACAGAGGGAAGCTGCAGTGGAAAGGAAGAGTGGTTGAGTCCAACTGTGGTTAACATCTTCCTGTTGCCAACCTTACAGACACATGTGACCATGGGAACCCAAGGCTGGGGCCCTCCCCAGGGCCTTGGAAGGGCCAGGGCAAGTGAGGGGCCCTGAAGTTGAACTTCCTCTACCTCCTGAGAGTGCGTCTTGGTCTGTGGTCCGGAAGTTTGAGGAGGAGGGCACCGCTCAGGGCCTCAGCGCCTCAGCGCCTCAGCACGCCCAGCTCAGGCTCCACCAGAGCCATCCACGCGGATGCCACAATTTCTAGATGATTCCGTCCTTCATCTCTTGCCTTTTATAAACATTTGTGTAGTCTTCTTCCAATTCTGCTCTCCGGGTGGGGCTCAGTGAAGACAGGGTAAGAAGCCATCTGCGTGGCCACTGTGCCCGTAAAATGAGAGCAGTGATAGTGAAGAGGCAGCTTGGCTAAAATACCTCTGATTCTTCAAAAACTTTTGTCATCTGGGCATGGCACTCTTATTTCCAAGGGGGTGAAATAAATAGTGATTTATTGGGTGCTGAACTTTTGACCTTCAGATAACTGGTAGGGGCCTGGGGGGCGGGGGCAGGGAAATAACCTTGGACTCTCTTGAAGTAGAAAAAGCTATTTGATCTATTTCATTTAAGTAGGAGGGAGAGAGGAAGGGCAAAGAGAAGAAAGAGAAGAGTGGGGTCAGGGAGGAGAAAAGGGGAGGGGACAGAAAAGAGAAGGAGAGAGAGAGGGAAGGAAGAGCTAGGTAGGAGAGGGGTGGGAGAAGGTGGGAAGGAGAACAGGGAGAGGTAGGAGAGGTGGCCTTGGGGTGGAGTGGCCTGAGTCCACTCCCTTGTACTATGGGGCAAGTGTGGAGGGGGTTTCAGCCACCCCTTTCTCCTGGGGTTGAGCTGCCCTCACTCACCTCCTGGAGGCTCTGAGTTCTCTGGCTGATGCTGGGGGCCGCCCACAAGGGCTTTATAACTGAAAACCTCAACCTCCTGGGCAATCTCTGTTGGCTGTAAATTGAACTGAGGGTCCTGAAGTTCCTGCTACTGCATCTGTACAGGCCTTCTTTCTAGTGGTCAGTCCAGGAAATTGGGACGAACAGAAATCAGATTTCCTGAGAGATCCAATGTTTAAAGTCTGAGGCAGTACTGAGGTTTTCCACTAAAAGCCATGCTTTCCTCTCCTGCCTCTGTCAAGGCAGGCCTTTTTCTCCAGCAGCCAGCTGGAGCTGAGGCATGATGGCACCGGATTAAGTCCTTCAGGTTTCTGTGGGACTCTGTGAAAAACATTTCGGAGGCCTGTTCTATTTGGGGGCAAGGACACGCCTCCCACCACGTCCAGTCTCACGGAGGGTCAGGATCTGCTTTTTGGCCTGGCCGTTCTTCTTGGCCAAAAGCAGAAGGACCGTCTCAGGCGGCTTGGGGAAAGAATACTTTCACTTCCCATGTAAGTGACTTTACTCCTGGGGAAGCCAGGGCCAACAAGACAGACATGGTCCCTACCTTCACAGGGCATGCAGTTGGGGAGCTTTAATAAGAAAAATAAAAATTTCTATTGTAATTTAAGTGCTCTGAAGGCAAGTCACCTAAGAACACTGCCTTCTTTCACTTGTGATTTTACTACCTCTGATAAAAGTCCTGCTAAATTATATTACCAGGCTCCCTGCCTCCTTAAACCGAGCACGACGAGGATACTCTAATCTTTACTGGAGGGCTCAGTATCACCATTGGCCTCGTAAAGTCTAGCACTTGCTGCATTATAACAATTTCCTAGAGGTGTACGAACCACTTTATGCCCATATTAAATAGGCCCTGGCTACTGTTTT
>JAQZBX010024483.1:0-30133 GCA_029593785.1 Cabassous unicinctus
TTCTCATTTTTTTTCTTCATGTCTCTTGTGTTGTCTTGTTGCATCATCTTACCACGTTTGTCCGTCGTGTCAGCTTGTCTTTAGGATGCATCAGGAACCGAACCTGGGATCTCCAGTGTGGTAGGCCGGAGCTCAGTCGCTTGAGCCATACCCGCTTACCTTTTGGGTGGTGGTGGTTTTGGGTTTTTTTGTACATTTAATAATTGAAAGTATAAACAATTAAAAGCTAAAAAGGGGAAGCGGCTGTGGCTCAATTGGTTGGGCTCCCATTTACCATATGGGAGGCCCTGGGTTCAATCCCTGGGGCCTCCTGGTGAAGGAGCTCCCATGCAGCACGGAGAGCTCAGGGCCCGCACATTGCAGTGAGGTGGCACAAAGACAGAAAAATGCACAGCAAATGGACACAGCAAGCATAAGCAGCAAGGGGAGGATAAAAAAAAAAAAAGTAAACATGATTAAATACATTTCTCAAATGTACTGGATATGCAAATTTTTAAAAAATCAAACTATGTTACGCAATGTATTGGGTGGTTTTAAAGTTCAAATTAATGGTGTTAGCATCTGTTACTTCATAGAGTTTGTCCATTTTGAAACGTGATGTAGGTCCTGTACATTGTTTCCTAAATTCTAAAGCTAACTCCAAGGAGGGGACAGTGTTTAATTGATAGACCAGCTCAAGGATTTTGTTTACCATTTTAGTTGTGGACTAGATTTAGTTTTTTCTGTTCAGCAAAAATTCTTTTGCCAAATCAAGAAACAAATTATAATGAACTTCTCATGTATCCTAGGATCATCAATTAAATTATATTGTTACGGTTGTTGGCTCACCCAGCATTGTACCAAGCTGGGAGATGGAGGCAGGTAGCTCATGAACCTTGAGAAGATTTAGTTGCTGTGGTGGAGGGAGCTGTGAGAAATTGTTAACTAAGGTTTGGTTTGGGAAGACTTCCCAGTTGGCTTTTTTATTTTATTTTTTTGCTGTCAAATGATCCTTTATTGAAACATTTTCCTTTGTAGTTCTTAACTAGCTGGGCATTGCACTGCACCACTGTTGATGTCATCTGTGCCACGAGGGTGGCGGCTATGAATATTGCAGCCCACAGACTGGGCAATCCCCAGAATTTCTAATGGTTCCAGAGGGTTCTCTGGCTAAAGAGCTGTGCTGCATATGTTGCGTGATGCTGACGGTCTTATCAAAAGTGATATTTTCCACTGTGCTTAATGCTTTTCTGCTGCTTCCTGTCTCTGGGTGGTTCCTGAAAGGCTTTGATGATCAGAGCAGAGGTAGAAGGTACCACCTCAAATCTGGGCTTAGTCTGTTCTGAATGGTCAGTTTCACCATAATCCTTAGACCTTTCCAGTCTCCAGTTGTTTGGCAATGTCATCACCAGCCTTTTTTGGAGATAGACCAAGGGGGCCGTTCTTGGGGGGCCAGGGCAGACGTGGCACCAACTTCCCCACCGGTGCACCTAATGTACACGACTTTGATCTCGTTGGGATCAACCTTGGGCAGCATGGCAGAGGTGGCTGGTGTTGGATGAACTTGGATGTGGTATGACCAAAGCTATGGCCTCCTCTGAGCCAAAAAAGCCCAGTTGCTGCTTTAGGTCTAAACTAGCAAAGCCTTTCCAAACCAGAAGACCTGTTTTTCAATGCAGTGAAAATGGGTGTAGTTTTAGGGGGTTGGAGGACACAGCCACAGGAAGAGTTTGTTGAATTTTTAACAAGATTTGTTCTAAGCTTTACTTTCTAAGGCCTACTCTTTTGAGGTA
The DNA here is from genome assembly GCA_029593785.1 of Cabassous unicinctus. Lineage (NCBI taxonomy): Eukaryota > Metazoa > Chordata > Mammalia > Cingulata > Chlamyphoridae > Cabassous > Cabassous unicinctus. The sequence continues at coordinate 1,773 of JAQZBX010024483.1, forward strand.
CCAGAGACAGGGATTGAACCCAGGACCTCGTATGTAGTAAGCTGGCACTCAGCCACTGAGCCACATCAGCTCCCCTGAGTTGGCTTTTTCATTTGTTTGCTTTTTTTTTTTTTTAAGATTTATTTATTCCCACCCCCATCGTTATTTGCACTTGCTGCCTCTGTCTCCGCTCTGTTTCTGTACGTTGTGTGCTCGTCCTTTTTTTTTTTTTTTTTAAGGAGGCACTGGGAACCGAACCTGTGGCCTCCCATGTGGGAGGGAGGTGCCCACTGGCTTGAGCCACCTCTGCTTCTCGCTTGTATCTCTCATTGTATTTCCTTATTGTGTCTCTTTGTTGCGTCATCTTATTTCTTCAGCTCACTGTCTTGCTTGTCTTTAGGAGGCACCGGAAGCTCCCATGTGGTAGGCAGGTGCCCAACTGCTTGAGCCACGTCTCCTTCCTCAAGGCCTTAAGTTCTAAATTATTTTTTCATCATAGTATTTTTTATGCCCTGTGTACTTAATTTAAACATTAACCACACTTGATTATCATGTTGACTATTCCTACTAGAGGAATACGAGGTATTGTCTGTCACCACTAGACCTCTATCTCTTAGCACATTACCTGATGTGGTGGAAGCTCAGTAAATGTTTGTTGAATGAATGCATATTTCAGTAAGTATGACCATTGTGTGGCTAATGTTTTGGTGGTGGGTTTGGAGGTAAGTAAACAAGTTAGTGCAATAATTCAGTCAAATAGATAAAGGGCTAAACTTGGGCACTGGCAGTGGAATCTGGGGAGAATAATAGATTTGAGATATGTAGGTAGTCAAAAAGCTTGGTGACAACTTATGTAAGATCACCAGTCTTGACTTGCTCTTAACACTATTACCAGATAGTCTTTTTAAAACTAAAAACCAAATCATGTCACTTGCTTACAAGTCATACTCTCAAAATTGGTAATTTCATTGATCATGTGAAGAATTTGGAGCTGTAGCCAAAGTTTCTTAACCTAAAATTCAATGACCTTCAAGTCCGTACTTCAGCCACCCATTCCTATCACTGTATCTCATGATCACAAGGAGTGAATGGACTGTAAAACTGCTTCCTTTCTACAACTAACAGCTTCATGGAGCCCACTTTTCCCTCAACCATTGTTCTTTCTCTTTCCTCACAACTAGCCTCCTAACTCTAGTTCCTTCCCTATTTGTATGGCCCTGAGGTTTATCTTGAACCCAGTGGTTTTCAAACCTACCAGAATCATGGAGCTCTTTGTGATAATGTGGATTTCTAGGTCCCAACCCTGAGATATACAGTATTAATCGGTTCATGTGGGCTCAGGGGTTCGCGAAGTGTGATCCCTGGACTAGCAGCTTCAGTCTTACCTGAAACAAATTCTGGGCCCCCAAACAGACTTCCTGAATCAGAAACCTGGGAGGGTGGGGTCCAGCAATTTATCTTAATGCTATCCAGGTTTTTTGATGTATACTAAAGTTTGATGTACCACCACTTTCAGACCAAAATGCAGATTCTGATTCAGCTCAGATATCAGTGCCATCCAATAGGAATTGGTGATAAAGGAAATGTTTGTACTGGCTGATAGATCTGAAATGCGGCTAGTGAAATTGAGAAATTATTAAACTGAAACACCTCATAAGGCTAGTGACTACCATATTGAATAGTGCAAATCTAGATGATTTCTGATGCAGTTAGTTTCTGCTGTTTAGGTAATTCATTAATCAAATTCTTACCAGCCTAAAATGATATGGGGAAATCCAAGTATGATACAAAATTTAAGAGCTACAGAGGAAAAGAAATTTGGCCTTATTAAAATTTACACATTAGACATAATAAAATATATTTAGGAAAACATTTGAAGAGCACTTACAACAAATGAGTAGGAAAAATAGAAGACAGAAGTAGGTAATTCACTGAAGGAATAAATAAGGGCAATAGACATGAAACTATTTCATCTTGGTTAACAATTAGGGAAATGCAAATAATGAAATATTAGCTGCATTAAAACTTTTTGGCAAGGGTGCTGAGAACCTGGTTAAAGTAGCAAGATGTTTTTAGAAGGCAATTAAGCAAAATCTCATTTAGATATATATAATTCAAGTTATACATTCTTATGACATAATATGCAATCATGATAAATAAACATTTAAGTGCTGACAGTTCTCCAAAGCATATTAAATACCAGAAAACTTGGGAGCCCATGTGGCTCAGTGGTGGAGCACCAGCTTGCCATATACGAGGTCCCTGGCTCAATCCCCGGCCCCAGTATCTAAAAATAAATAAATAAAAATACCAGAAAACTGTTCTCTACAGTGTGTGCCCATTAAGGATTTAAAAAAATGGGAATTTATACCTTAAATATATGAAATTTATACCTTAAGTATATGAAATGGATAGAAAGTGAATGGGATGTATTCAAAACAATTTTTTCAGTGGTTACTTCTCAGGGAGTGGGACTTGGGGTAGAGGTGAAAGGATTTATAATCCTGTACATCTAGAATGTATTCATGTAAATGTAATAAAAGGGGGGAGAAACAAAAACACCTCAAAATTGTCAGAAGAGAATATTGGATTTCTGAGGTAGACTCTTTCAGGATGATAAAGTTGGGAATGGCTGTGGAAGTAGGCTGCTTAAGTGAAATATGAATGTGAAAGTACTCAGAATTGAAGATGTTAAAGAACTCTAAAACTAGAGTACCAAATAGATTATTTTCATGGAATTTTAAATCACTCAAGATGATTGTCAAGAAATGTGGTAGGGGGAAGCGGATGTGACTCAAGTGATTGAGCTCCTGCCTACAACATGGGATGTCTTGGGTTCAGTTCGCGGTGCCTGCTAAAGAAGAGCAAGACAATGGGCTGGCACAGTGAGCTGACGCAGCAAGAGACAAGGAGGAAAACATAATGAGAGACACAACAAAGCAGGGAGCAGAGTGGCTCAAGTGACTGAGCTCCCACCTACCACATGGGAGGCCCCGGGTTCAGTTCCCAGTGCATCCTAAAAAAGGAAGACAAGCACACAAAGAACAGACAGTGAGCTCAAACAATGGGGTGGGGAGAAATTTTTTAAAAATGTGGTAGGGAAAGCGGATGTGACTCAAGCAATTGAGCTCCTGCCTATGATTAGGCATCTCCCTCCCACAAGGGAGGTTCCTGGTGCCTCCTGAAAAAGAAAGACAAGTACAACAGACAGCTCAAACAAGAGGGTGGGGAAGGAAAGGAAGGAAGAAATGTGTTAGGGGAAGTGGATGTGGCTCAAGCGATTGAGTGCCCAGCTACCTCATGGGAGGTCCTGGGTTCGGTTCCTTGTACCTCCTGGAGAAGATGAGCAGGACAGAGAGCTGGTGTGATGGGATGGCACAGCAAGCTGACACAACGTGACACAACGTAACACAAAGAGGAAACAATGAGAAAGCAGGGAGTGGAGGTGGCTCAAGCGACTGAGCGTCTCTCTCCCACATGGGAGGTTCTAGGTTCAGTTCCTGGTGCCTCCTAAAGAGAAGACAAGCAGACACAAAAGCACACAGTGAATGGACACAGCAGACAGCAAGCACAAACAATGAGGGAGGGGAGAAATAAATAAAACTAAATCTTTAAAAAAAAAAATGGTAGAGACAAGACATTCCACCAATTATCAGAGTACTGTAAGAACATGGCACATGACCAGTGTGTGGATAGCAGTAATAAAGAAATACAGTTGGTGGAAAATGCAATTTTCCTCTTAAGATAAAATTGGCAAGGTTTTTACCCATAAATATACAGCCATTTGGAATTAAATTCAGGTAAGAAATGAGGGTAGGTCTATGTGGTTCCTTTTGTTCCATGAAAAGTGTTAGAGGTTCCCCCTTATAAGGTTTGCAATAATTAACAGGTCATAAGACTGTGACTCAATTCTTCCCCCCACCCCCTAGTCCCATGACATATTGAGGAAATTGAAGAAAGGCAGCCTCTGGCCATAACCCACCTGAGGGATTGAGCAAGCCATAGCCTACAGGCTAGGAGGCAGCCCATCCCCTCTCAAGAATGAACAAAGGAGCCATATAGCAGTGGAGTAGATAAGGGCCTTCACCCCCTCCTCAGACCCAGGCACCACCAGCCCCTCCAGCATTCCAAGAATACCCTACCTCCTAGCCCACTCCCCGCTAGCCATTTGGCCCCAGGCTGTACTATTGTACTATTTGGCCCCTGCCTATTGATGTACTGTATAAAATCATATCCACCACCCTCCAGGGGCTGGCTGAAGTCTATTCTTCAGATCCCCTCTGTTGGGAGAGTTTCTCAATAACAAGCTTCTCATTAAACTTCCTGCCTGCTATCATCAGTCTCCCTGACCCAGTGAGTGCCACTTTTCTCCAACAAAAAGTAATTTGTATTTTAGATTATCTGGGCCTCAAGATACATGAAGTAGGACCAAAATTGTCAAAACTCTAAAATAGATGACATTTATTCAGAAAGACCCTTTGAGGCTTAACTCAAGCCAATCATGTTTTTTCACTTTTATTTTAAACAGTATTATAAATTTAACAAGTTACCTGATTTCAGAAGTAGGGGAGAGAATTTTGCTGAGGGCAAACATTGTCAGCAGAGGAAAAAGCTCACAAACTTGAGCATAATGATCTCATTATGGAGAAGTAGTTCATGTACACCCACCTCAGTGACACTGAAAACATTTAATATTGCAATGTGATACAAAGATTTGTTTAATGAATAGCTCAGGTGTTCAAGAAAAGTTAAATTATTTGATAATCTGCTAAGAGTGCAAAGAAATGTGTGATGCATTTCAAAAAGTGATGAAGCATCAGTTACCTGGAAACTTAATGTGAAAATCTTTACATTGCAATCTGGATTAAATGAAATGTTAGTTGTAAACGTGTTTGATGGTTAATGAAACTAATTTGACTAAGACCAAGATTGGTGATACAAAACCAAAGTTGTCAGGTGAGCTTGAAAAGGGGGGCAAGTAAGGAATTCCTAAAGTTCCTTGGTTTCCGTGTAAATTTTCCTTTTTCCTTCAGATCAGAAACAATCAAGACCATGCATAGATAGGGAGTATCTCTGGCTCACAAATGATTACTTTAGGCTGAATGGCTTTTTTATTTCTTTACTTTGTTTTTTGTTTTCTTTTTTTTAAGCAACTGATTCTTTCTAGAATTAAAATAAAATAATCCAAAACAGTACTTGCCCTTTATTAATTTTTTGAGGGCATTATATCAAACAGATTCTGCTCACCCAACCCGTGAGATGCACAAACTGATGAATGGCTTGTTAACACTAGGTCAATAGTAAGTAAAAATAATAGCTAATATACATAAATAGTGCTATGTGCCAGGCCAGGCATCATTCTAATGCTTCTTTCATATATTAATCTAATTAATCCTCAAAACAACCCTATGAGGTCATCTCCATTTTATTATCTCCATTTTATGGATGAGGAAACTGATGTACAAAGATATTAAATAGGAAGCGGGTGTGGCTCAGTGGATAGAGCCCCCGTTTACCATATGGGAGGCCCGGGTTCTCGTCCGGAGGCCTCCTTGTGAGGGCATGCCCGGCCTGAGCATCAGCCCACACCAGTGCAGTGGGCTGATGCAGCAACCTCAGGGCAGGAAGCGGTTGTGGCGCAATGGATAGAGCACCCGTTTACCATATGATAGGCCCCGGGTTCGCTTCCCGGCGTCTCCTTGCATTCCAGCGAATGGACACAGCAGCACAAGCAGCAAGGGGGGGATAAATAAATAAAAAATAAATAAATCTTTAAAAAAACAAAAAACAAAGATATTAAATAATTGCCCAGTGACAGCTACTAAGTGGTAGAGACAAGATTTTAACCCTGATAGCCTGGCTCCAGTGGTGATACTTAAGGAGTATTTTAGTCCATCCACAGAAACTTTAGCTCTAGTAGCTGAGGGAGGCAAGTGAAATATTTTGGTCCCTGTTTGCTAAATGGGATGCTACACAGAGTAACGGAAAGAGCATAGTCCAGGAATAAAAAATGTATATCCCTTAAAAAAAAACAACAACAACCATATCCTTGTTTTGATTCAGCAGGCTGAAATTACTGTTGACCCCACTCCACCACTGAATGAATTCCTAGTTGCCAAACTCAAAATTGGTTCTTTTCAGCCCTTTACAGGATCTTTATGTGATACACACTGGTGACTACTTTATCTTACACATCCTCTTTCCTTGGTTCTTAGCACTAACTTCTTTAGGTCTCTTCTTATTCCTCTGCTCCTTACTTTACTGGTTCCTTTTTCTCTACCTGCTCCTGACATGTTGGTGTTCTCTTGGATTCTTTCCCTCTTAATAGGCAAAATTACAGATGGATGTTTCATAGGCACATCAAATTTAGCATTCTCTTCTCTTTCCATCTTCTCCTTTAAACCCTCTGATAGCTCCCCACTGCCAAACAGGCTTCTCATACTTTTTTCACAAATATGGGGAAAATGAGAATTAATGAGGGCTGGTGGGAGAAAATCTAGGAACATAGCCCTATGCTGCACTACTTCATATATACCTGTTTGTTCTAAAAGGAAAATTAAGGGTCCCCCTCCAAATACCTTTAAGTAAAAATCAATACTACAGAAAAAGATGCCCTCTTTACTCTGTGATTTTCCATACTCCCACATAGGGACCCCTGCCAGACCCCCTCTCCACCAGAGTCCTCTGAGATCTGTTTCCTGCTTCTCACTCTAGACTCTTTAAACCCTCTCCCTTTCTCCCCTCCAACCAGATTTCCGCAAGTTCCACAAAGGAATGTGTTGTTTCATGCAAACATGTTCTTGGATTAAAAGCTCTTTCCACTTTACCCTAGGAATTTCTACTCACACCTCATAACAATCATCCTCCTTCTTTGTGCCCCTCACTTGACTCTGTGCTAAGACCCATTACACTCAATTGCATTGCTTGCTTATGTCTCTCCTTAAAAGGAAGGTCCTGAGTCTTATTTATCTTTGTCTCCTCAATGCCTAGCACATATCTGCTAAATGATTGGCTCCATTTAAGTGATAAAGATCCTGTCTGGGTCCCTGCATTGCCAAGCCGCCTGGAAGCTTCCAATTTCATAACTGCGAAAGGGAAGTGGTGGTTTGACTCTCGAGAAGGCTCCGAACTTAGCCAAGGTCACCCTCAGTGGAGCTTCATGACGCTATCACTTCTCTCACCCCCATCCTTAAGCCTGTCACCAGCTCAAGGTCCTCTCTAAGGAGAACGTCCCAAGGGCAGCCAAAGACAACCCACGTGCTTCCCAGCAGGAACCCCACCCCTTTACCAAACGTAGTTCCGTCAAGCACTCTCTCCAACTGACATCACTACGGCCCAATTATCTTTCGTAGCTCCAAGGGTTGCACCTAACCTGAGAATGTCCAATGAAAAAAAGGAATTTCAGCTTAGCACCAGTTTTGCCCAATGGGTAAGAACATGAGATTTTATTAACCTATGGAAGCAGTGCTGAGAGTGATGAGCAGCAACCTCATCCAATGGGCGTGCCTACGGCAGAATAGGCCTCCCCGTACTGCGCGGGAGTTGGTAGCGGGGGCAGCTGCGGCGCTCAGTCTCCACCCGGACTGCGCCATGTTGGGGCTAGTGGGTCGTGTGGCCTCAGCCTCGGCCTCCGGGGCCTTGCGGGGACTCAGCCCTTCAGCATCGCTACCCCAAGTCCAGCTTGCAGTGCGGGCCGCCCCGGCAGCATTCCATCCTGGTAAGTGCCTCCCTCTAGGAACCGGACTCATTTCTGCCGCCCATGACCTTGAGCCGAGGACCGATTGTCGCTCGGGCCTAAGGGGCCCCTAGTGCTAGAAGGACGCCAGGGGCACCACTCTACCCTCTTAACAGTCACCCTATGGAGCTTTCTTCCGCCTAACTACGTCCCATTTTGAGAAAGGTCGCTGAGTGACGGAAAAGTGCGGGCAGGTGCGTTGACCTTCCCATGGAATGGGGGCACCGAGCTCTAGAATAATGGGGTTTTGTGCATGAGGATGGGAAGGCATTGTGGGCGCCTTCTCGGTTGCTGCGCGGCCTTTCCTCTGGACACGCCTTTCGTGCAAGCGAAAGGAGGCCCAGCCTGGGCCGAATCCACCACTCCTCGTGGCATAAAGTCGGACTTACGGTGACCTTTAACCGTACTGACCTCGACTCTTTCCAATATCTTTTTGACTGTTAGCCAGAGACTATGCGGCGCAAACATCTCCTTCGCCAAAGGCAGGCGCCGCCACCGGGCGCATCGTGGCGGTCATCGGTGCGGTGGTGGACGTCCAGTTTGATGAGGGCCTGCCACCCATCCTAAATGCCCTGGAAGTGCAAGGCAGGGAGACCAGGCTGGTTTTGGAGGTGGCCCAGCATTTGGGTAAGTAGAATTCGTTAGGAATAGTAATGAGCTTTTTTAGACCCCAAACCAAATTGTCTCCTTTCTGTGATGATTTTATCAAAATGACTTTCGTTCTTCTGAGTTTGCTGAAGCCACATGTAGGTTCTGAGAAGGAGTCTTGGTTGACTTAAGTCTTTTGTGCAAGGCATACTTCATTAAATATAATGAAGCCAACTCCTTCGTGTCTTCATCTGACAGGTGAGAGCACAGTGAGAACCATTGCTATGGATGGTACTGAAGGCTTGGTTAGAGGTCAGAAAGTTCTGGATTCTGGTGCACCAATCAAAATTCCTGTTGGTCCTGAGACCTTGGGCAGAATCATGAACGTCATTGGAGAACCTATTGATGAGAGAGGTCCCATCAAAACCAAACAGTAAGTATGCTGCTGCTGCATCTACAAAGGGACTGCTTTTTCTTGTAGTTGTATACATTAAGGTGACGTTTTGTAGCGTAGCAGAATTTCCCTGCGGAGAATACTGACAAGGCTGAGTTCAGTTATTAAAATCACACAATGCAGTTTTTTCTGACGAAATTAAGGATGCCAGAAGTTCTAATTTGACAGACACCTACATTGGACCCGAGCTGATTATCTAAGTGAGCTGCAGTACTGATGGCTCGGGTTGTGGAGTCTCTTAAAACTTGCAGGTCTTTATATTTCCTTTTGGTATTTAAAGAAATGCTGGTAGGTTAGGGCTCAGTAAAAGGAAAAAATGAGAGTTTTTCCCATCTTATTGGGAATGGGATTTTTTCCCAATTTATTGAGAATGGGATAAGTTTTCCCAGGTAACAGGGTCCCCTTACTGCAGAAAGTTCATTAGAAGGTAGCTGACAACTTGTGTAGAATGTTATATGAAAGAGGAGGTGAGAGTATGAATAAAGGGCTTGGGAGTTGAGAAGGTTTGAGTTTAATAAGACTATTCAGTTGCTTTCAACCAAGTGAAAAGATGCAGCTCTCCTCCCTTTACAGATTTGCTGCTATTCATGCTGAGGCTCCTGAGTTCATGGAGATGAGCGTTGAACAAGAAATTCTGGTTACTGGCATCAAGGTTGTGGATCTGCTGGCTCCCTATGCCAAGGGTGGAAAAATTGGTAAGTTTAGTGGTAGGTACATAATATTCCAAACCTAATGTGGGAGGGAAAATTGTATGTAATGAGCGGGTTTTGAAACCTATCCTTCGCTGATGAGTAGCTTCTGACTTTCGTTCTTCTGAGTTTGCTGAAGCCAGATGCCATTCCTGAGAAAGGAAAAGGGGGTGGGGGGAATCATATATTTAAGTTTACTTATTTGGGAATGCAGAATTCTTACATATTCTTTCTTCTCAACCTCTGTCAGGACTCTTTGGTGGTGCTGGAGTTGGTAAGACAGTACTGATCATGGAGTTAATCAACAATGTTGCCAAAGCCCATGGTGGTTATTCCGTGTTTGCTGGTGTTGGTGAGAGGACCCGGGAGGGCAATGACTTGTACCATGAAATGATTGAGTCTGGTGTTATCAACTTAAAAGATACTACCTCCAAGGTAAGCACTGACCGTGGAAATGCTTGTCAGTGTCACCTCCCCCACTAATGCACATTTTCTTTGCTCTTTGACATTAGATTACATTTCCAGACTTTCTTTATGGTAGATAGTTCCATCATTTGAAAACTAATGCCGGGGCCGGGGATGGGGGAGGTAGACAAGGTTGGAAGTCGTTCACGTGTCTTAGATAACCCTATTTTGTGCCTTTCACTTCCAGATATTTATTTCCTACCATAGGAATTGTGCTTCAGTAATATAAGAAATTATCTTTTGTGTTGTTTTGAACTGCATCTGTAATAGAGATTAGAAATTTGAAGACAAAAACAGTGGCACTTTCTGAGAAGGAGGGTTTGTGATGATTTCTCTTGATTTGGGGATCTTGGGCATATAGCTTCCATACTCCTCTGCCAGGTTTTCTGAGTTGTGTGTGACTACCACAGGTTGCCCTGGTGTACGGTCAAATGAATGAACCACCAGGTGCCCGTGCTCGTGTAGCTCTGACTGGATTGACTGTGGCTGAATACTTCAGAGACCAAGAAGGTCAAGATGTCCTGCTCTTTATCGATAACATCTTCCGCTTCACCCAGGCCGGCTCAGAGGTAAGAGGGAAGGCTTGCGAGGACCTGGCTCATTTGACCTTTCAGTGGAATGACACAGACCAGGCTAAAGATAAAACACTTAAAGGTCTTTGTGTTTTTTTGTTTGTTTGTTTTTTTTAAAGGTGTCTGCCTTATTGGGCAGAATCCCTTCTGCTGTGGGCTATCAGCCTACACTGGCCACTGACATGGGTACCATGCAGGAAAGAATTACCACCACCAAGAAGGGATCTATCACCTCTGTACAGGTAAGAAAATTGAGATGGATGAAGGGCTGATTTGTATAAAGGCATTTAGAGTTGCTTGATTCTCAAATGGGTTTTTTAACATGGAGCTCATGAGCTCCCTGAAATGTGTAAAATTCTGTGTATGTTATCAAAGACTCTAAAAGTAAAACATTTTTCTAAAGCAATTGAAGGTATACATGTAAATGTAGAACACAAAGCCTGAGGGGAGTAGTTTCTAGCCTGAGGGGAATCTGTCCAGAGCTGCATGGAAACAGCATTAAATCTCCTGGATTATGTACTGCAGATCTTCCAACGAATATAGAGAGTTTATATACAATAAAATTATCTTAAAGATGAGACTAAATTTTTCTTAGTGAACTATTTGGTAACTGTAGAAGAGGGTGCTATTATAATAGAGTTAAAATATAGGGTGAACGAAGGAATGGCAATGATAATTCTTCCAGGAGGGGCCAGATAATCTACCTGTTCACGCAGCAGGTGGTAGAAGCTATAAGGCTCCTTTGAGGTAGATTCTTGAATGCTAAGAAGATGGACTGAGATAAATCAGAAAGGGAGGGGATGGCTTAAGTAGAATTATTTAGGTTCCTGCTGCTCTTCATGGGTTCTTGACTCACTTTAGGCTATCTACGTGCCTGCTGATGACTTGACTGACCCTGCCCCTGCCACTACCTTTGCCCATTTGGATGCTACCACTGTGCTGTCCCGTGCTATTGCTGAGCTGGGCATCTATCCAGCTGTGGATCCTCTGGACTCCACCTCTCGCATCATGGATCCCAACATTGTTGGCAGTGAGCATTATGATGTTGCCCGTGGGGTGCAAAAAATCCTCCAGGTGAGTATTGCTATATGAGAACCATGGCCAGAAAGTCATAAAGGAGTGAATTGGGGAATTATGTTAGTACAGATCGTTGCTCATGACTTCTGTGATTTGCAAGGAAAGATGAGCAGTTCCTAGTGAGTGCTAATGAAGTCTTCTGGAATCCAGGTTTTTCTAACAGCACCAGGCATAGGAATAGAGAGAACAAGACACTGAGTTTGGCTAAAGGCCCTTCTGATCCCTGAGTATGTACCTTTCCCTCTATTGTACCATTTATGCAGTAAGGTGTAAGGTACTGAAATGCTTCCTACAAAACTCAGTGTGAATGTAAAATGGCATTAACTTCCTAGTTTTTGTGCAAATTAAAAGATTCTGAATATTGCCTCAGGCCTCTTATCTTGCTTTCTCATAGGACTACAAATCCCTTCAGGACATCATTGCAATCTTGGGTATGGATGAACTTTCTGAGGAAGACAAGTTGACTGTGTCCCGTGCACGGAAAATACAGCGTTTCTTGTCTCAGCCATTCCAGGTTGCTGAGGTCTTCACAGGTCATTTGGGGAAGCTGGTACCCCTGAAAGAGACCATTAAAGGATTCCAGCAGATTTTGGCAGGTGAGATTTTGAGTAGAAAGCTGTGTTTTATGGAAGGATGCTAAACTTTCTTGAATGCTCTCTGCTGTCCTCACATTCTAACAACTATTAAGCAATATTTATAAGTATAATACTGTGCCCAGTTAACACAGGTTTATTAATTTAAAAAAAATATAAGCTATTTCCAATCAATTTTGTTTGAAAATACTCTACATTGAGTGTGTCATATATTACTTGATTGTCTAGCTCCCTTTAATATATCATCTGACACTTAGTGTTTTCAGTGCTAGTTACTCTAAGTGAATTGCAACAACCTTATAGAGAAGGCACTATATCCTGTTTTACACATGAGGAAACTGAAGCACAGAATTTTTTTATTTTTTTTTAAGATTTCAGATACTGGGGGTGGTGGGGTATGGGGGAGGTGAAAAGGGATAGTTGACCAAAAAAAGCTAGGACCTCACCCTGTTACCATTCAGAAAGTGCCCATCAGTTAATCCTCAACCTCTCAGAACTTCTAATCAGCAACTATCAAAATGATCATATGGTTTTTCTCCTTTCATCTGTCACAGTTGGTTTATAAGTTTACTTTTTTTCATTTTAAAAACAATTTATTGACGTATATCATTCATAACATGAACATACATAAACAGTAAGTATATAGTAAAAGTGGTAAACTTACAAAACAAACATGCGTAACATCATACAGGGCTCCCATATATCATCCCACCACAAACACCTTGCATTGTTGTGAAACATTTGTAACAAATTATGAAAGAGCATTGTCAAAATATTACTACTAACTGTAGTCCATATCTTATTTGGTGTATTTTCCCCCCAACCCACCCTATTTTTTTGTTGTCCATAAACCTATAATTTATCTAAAGTATACAATCATTGGTAGTTGGTAAAATCATCAAGTTGTGCATCCATCGCTTCAATATTAGAAAATTCTCATTACTCCAAAAAAAAAAAGAAACAACAAAAAACAAACCTTTCGTACCCATATGTTAGTGTCACTGATTACAAATGCTATGTGAAACACAGAGAAGTTTAAAATAACCTGTTTCATTGTCACTTGGCCAGAATAGAGAATTGGGCCCAAGTTGTCTGGTTCTAGACCATGTTCTTAATCCCCACTATATCATATCTCCTTAGGAATTTGAGAGACGTTTATTAAGAGAAGATTTCTTAAGATGACATGAATTCATCTCATTCTGACTGGTTGCCTCCAGGGGTTAGATTTATATACTACAGAAAGCTGATAACCCTCCACCTCTCACTAGTTGGATTTTTCCCTCCCCCGTTTAGGTGAATATGATCATCTCCCAGAACAGGCCTTCTATATGGTGGGACCCATCGAAGAAGCTGTGGCAAAAGCTGATAAGCTGGCTGAAGAGCATTCGTGAAGCGTCTGGCAAATTAAACACTTCTCCACCATGCTGTCCCTCTTTGTCCCAAATCCAGAGGGCTTCAGTTTTCTGTGTAGGCCACACAAGAGCCTTGATTGAAGATGTGTTGTCTGAAGAGTATTTAAGGTTTCCAATAAAATATACATCCCTCAGTATTTGTCTGCTTTTCTGGGGAGATACATAAACCTAAACACTTACCTATTACCTTTTCTTTGGTTCTGACAACACAGCCAACACTGAAGTATTTTTGTGTTTTTTTTTGGGAGGTACTAGGGATTGAACCTGGGACCTCATACATGGGAAGCAGTTGCTCAGCCACTGGGCTATATCCACTCCCTGAAGTTATTGACAATATTTTTAGAGTGGTCACAAAAGTTTTTAGCATAGTTGGCCATGTGTGTTTGAACTGGGGTTACTAGAAAATAGCCGTTTTCCATGGATTGATGGACATCTGTGAGGGGTTTCCTGTGACTAAAGTGATGCATTGGCTTTGGCTCGTCACAGCATTTGTTCAAAGCAAATTGATTTTTTGCCTCTTAAATATTATATATGGCATGTTACTATTTCCTGGTTAGTAAGCAAAGGTTGATAGAGACTACTGTTCAAGACAAGTTTGGGGTTAGGGCTAATCAGTGGGTTAAATGAATTAAGTTTTTAGGAAATGGTGATGTGCATTTTTTTTTTAAAAGATTTATTTATTTATTTATCCCCCCCTTGCTTGTATTCCCTGTGTCCATTTGCTGTGTGTTTTTCTCTGTGTCTGCTTATCTCCCCCTTGCTGCGAGGTCTTGCCGCATCAGCCCACAGCGCTTCGCGAACTCGGGGGCCTCCCATATGGTAAACGGGAGCTCTATCGATTGAGCCACACCCGCTTGCTTCCCTATGAGGTGCATTTTGAAAGATAAATACTCGTCTGTTTAAAAATGAGTCAAAAGAGCTCCCTATTTCTCAACCTAACCTAAATCTTAATTTCTCCAAAAGAGTGTTAATACTACCTCTTGATTTATGTTTTGCACATGCCTATACTTGCATGTTTGTGATTCCTTGAGGCCTACCCTGAGCTCTGTTAGGGTCCCTTAATAAATTTCTGGGTAGAGACAGTAATCCATTTACTGAATAGAATATTCAGGAGAATAGCAATTTTCAGGGTTGCTGGGCTTGGGCTTCTGAAATAATGGAATTAGGTCCATTCCCCCTTCATTTTAGTCCACTGAGAAGTGCAGGCTTAGGAGCACCGTTTCGGTTTAAAACAGGTGCCTTCTGTGGTGCAAGGTCGAATTTGGGATCCCTCCAGTGTTCTTTGGAACTCAGGAATCCTGCTGCCCTCTGGTGGGACGACTGGGGACTGCAAGAGCTCTGATCTCACCATTTTGAAATCCACGAAGGCCATTTGCTGTGATGTGGTTCTCAGCTAATGACTGTTTACAAACCAGCTGGGGCTTTTGCCCTGAGGAGGAGCCTGCGTCTATAAGCTCCACCCCTGAAGCATTCAAGCTCTGGCTGGGTGGGAGCAGGGCGGGGACAAGCTGAGCTCCCAATTCAGAGGCCCCTAGGGGCTGAAGGTTAGGGAGGGGCCTTGGGAGAGGCGCCAGGGGTGGAGTAGGGGCCTCCAAGCTTCCTCCTGTCTGCCTCTGACGTCCTTGGCACCAGTGTCTCCTGTGTCATGATCTAGACGGAAGATGGAGCCCCTGAGCCGCCTGTGCCTGGGTGTTTGCTCCTAGAAAAGTATGGATTTTATGAAATGCCGAGTTTTGGAGGTGGGGGCACTTCCTCTGGGTCCTGATTCCGGGCTCAGGGTATTGTATGGGTCAGCCCTTTCTGCTTTGTTTTCCCACATCACCCAGAAGCAGACTTGGGAATTGTGATCCTAAAGGTCGTTTGCATCCTTCCACCACTTCCTCCCATACGTTCACATCCCTCTGCAGTTATCAAGAACCTTCACCGTCTCACTAGCTGCAACATTTATTTCCTTCCCCCTTTACCACCCTCTTCTTCAACCATACCACTGGAGTGTCAACACAGATCTAACCTTCCTCCATATTTCTCCTGGTCTGCCCTGTCCTCTCCTCCTCCTCCCTCCTCCACCCAGAGAAAGCCCCGCCTTTCCCTCCCCCGCCCCCCTCCACCAGTCTGTCACACAGGGACATCACCCTACAGCAGTTCAGACTGTGTTCGCAGGAAGCACACATTGGCTTTTTGGTTTTTGCTAGTTCTCAGTTCAGTTTGGGAGGATCTAACGCCAGCCTTCACGTGAAGGGGGAACCAACAACAGCAAGGAGCAGGGTGGTCTCAGTCCTGGAGCCGGGCCAGCCTGACATGGGTGAGTAAGGGACCTGCCCCCGGGGAAGGCCTGAGGGATGCCTGGTTCCTTTCCTGGCTGACTCAGCAGGGGTGGGGCGTAACCTTTGCTCTTTTGGGGGGTGAAGGAGGGGAAACGGGGCTATAGGGGACACAGGGTTCAGCTAGTAATCTGCCAAACACGGGATACTGAGCATAGGCAAGCATGAGCTCAAAGGAAGGGGCACGGAATATTGCCCCTGGCACCTCCCTATTAATGTTGCTGAAATCCTAAGTAATATTTTACAGTATTCACTGCTAGCTCCCTCCCCAAAAGTAAAGCCCACTTTTGGTCTTGTTCCAAGGTCTTGAAGGTGCCTCTCCTCCCCCCAGTTTTCTCCCAGGGCCTTTTAAGTCCCTGACTTCTCTCCTCCCCCACCCGACCGCGGCCAGGTGGGGGCTGCACTGAGCAGCTGCTTCCTGTTGCCCCAGAGGTTGCTGCAAAGGTGGCGATGGTTGGAGGAAAATCGAATTAGTATAGAGCCGATTCTCGCGGTTCCCCATTAGCCTCACTAGGGCTGCGCTGGGCGGCCCCCTACACTCCATCTGTGAAGTCCCTGAGTGAGAGGTAGAATCGAGGTTGAGAGGCCTCGGAGGTCTTTGCTTTCGTGGCTTCCTGATTCCAGAGGCTTTTAAACTTGGGCAGTGTTGGGGGAAGGAAGCCGTGCCTTTCCACAGCTGCAGAGTTGGGACTCTGAGGAGCTGAAACATGGGGAACCTGTTCACCTAGTAAGAGGCCGTGCCTGACCTACAGCAGACTTGGCCTCGCGTTCCCTCTCCGGCACCCCATGCCCTCGGTGGCGTCCTTGTGGCTCTCCTCGCCTTCCCGGCCCTCCTTTGTGAAGAGATCTTTGCCGGTGGCCGGGAAGCGCGGACAGAGCCCTCCCATGTCCAGTTCGGACCCACCTCCACCCACCGCAGAAGTTTCTGTCTCTTCCTGGGATCAGTTCTCTTCCTCCATCTGGGATCCTTCCTGGTTCTGGCCTCTAGGAGACGCCACCCGCTTCCCCCTCCCCCAGCGGATCCTTCATGATAGTCCTTCCCGAGCGCCCGTCCTCACCCCAGCAGCTCCTGCCCCTTTAAGCGCCACCTCTCCCCCCGCCCTCCTCCACCGCCGCCGCCGGCCCGGGGCTGGGGGAGGAGGCGCCGCCGCCGCCCGGCTCGGCCACCTGCGCCGTCACCGCCGCCCGCCCGCGGCCCGGCCCTGCTCCAGGTGAGGCCCAGCACCCACCTCCGGCCCCGCGGCCCCCTCCCCGGCATTCAGGATCTGACCCTCTCCCCGCCGGAGCTGCCCTTCCTCGCTCCTCCGCACTATCTATTCGCCAGTTTCCCCCCAGTCCTCTGTGAACGGAATTTGGGGGCTTCTCACGCCTCTCCGCGATCTCGCCCCGGTACCCCTCCTATTCTCTACTCTGGATCCCCCCTCCCCCTCGCCAGAAAAATCTCCCGCGGTCTGGGTTTCGCCTCCTCCCCTCTGGAACCAGCGCTTTCCCACGCCATCCTAACCTCCAATGGGAGGAGGAGTAACCGCCACCCCAACTCCCCTCCTTCCCCGTAGTAAGGGGGGCCTATGCGTAAACTACAATCACTTTCCGGCTGCGTTCCGTCCAGCCCAAGTTCAACTAAGTCCCATCTAAAGCTTTTCCGTAGCCCTCACCCCACTTCACTTCTCCCGAAATTTGTGGGTCTGACATCAGCACCCGCCAACCGAGCCCTGCTAAGGAAGGGCCCTCTTGGGCCCGGAGTGGACCGGTCCAGCCAGAGTGGGGCGGGGGGTGTCTCGGCCAGAATCTTGTGATTCTGGGTTTTAGGCGCTATTGGAGTTTGTATTGTAGAGCTGGGGCTAAGTCTCTAGGGCAGCTGGAGGTGGGGGAAGGCCGGGAAACCGAGCTTTCTCCATTCAGATGTAAAGGAAGCCCCACCCCCAAGGAAATTTGGGCTTTCTCCAACCTCTCCTTGGACCACCCTGGAGAAGCCTATTAGGGGCGTTCAGAAACAGGCTGGGATGTGACTCTAAAGGGGACATATGCCCTTGGAGGGGGGAAAGGAGGGATTAGGGTCCTTCAGATGGAAGAACCTAGCTTATGTAAAATATATAGAGGGAGGAGACTGTTTTGCACTAACTTGGGGAGGGACGGGGACGGGCTGGAATGGTTACAGGGCTGAAGATAATCTCTCTAGTACATTTTATTAATAATATGATCCATTTAGGCTGGGGGAAGGGTGGGGATGGACGTTAGAGGGGGAAGAGAGGTCCTCCATTGAGGATATCCTTCCTCCTTTCTCCAAGTCTAGCTGTGCCCCTGACTCTGCTCCTTCTCTTCTTGTGCTCTCATTTTCCACCATCCACCTTCGGAATTGGGGGACAGTTGGTCGGGATTTGCTTTAGACCCTTCTGAGTCTTGCTTGATGGGGCTGAGGAGGGAGCTGTGGGGAGAAGGTGGTCAGCAGTGGTGTTGGGCATTGGATGCCAGGAGTGTCTGGAGGAGGAGAAGGAGGGAGGTAGAGGGATGCAAACAAATCCCATTCTCCCTCTCTTTCTCTTTCCCCTCCCAGCCCCTGCCATCTGGCTCCAGAGTGGAGCCAGGCCCTGTGGCAGCTGACCCCAGAGTCAGGGTGGTGCAGCAGGAACACCGAGAGGGTGCGAAAGGGGAGCAGGTGCTAATTTCTTCCTCCTTGTTCTCCTCATTACCCACCCACTGGCCTGACTTGAGAGAAATTCGTTCTATTCCCTAGGCACCCTTCTCACAAGTTGCTGAAAAATGACCATTTGCCCCTTTCCCTTTCTAGTAGCTTCCTGGGGGTGGGGTGGGGAGAGGAGGCAGGGAGAGGGGTGAGTGGCCACATCTGATGAGATTGAGGAATGTTTGGGGACATGTGGGGTCAGTCAGCCCTCTGTTGTCTGGATAGAGGGAGAAGCACAGCTGCTGCCTGAGGTGGGTTCTGGCAAGTAAACACCCAGCTGTTGGGTATACTGGCACCCCACTCATCTTTCCTCAAAGAGCAGGGGAGATCCCTGTTTAAATGGGATGAGGAGCGGTCTCATTCAGGGATGAAGATGATTCTGCTGCAGATGGGAAGAACAGATCCAGGCCCAATTTCTTTTCTAATCCCAGATGACCCTCTTCTGGCTGGAATAGTCCTAGGGGTTGCCCTGGAGACAAGGCCTGGGGCTCGGAAGGGGTGGGGGTAGTCTATGGGGCACAGGAGTAACCGGCTCTTCCGGAGCAGAGTGGAGTCAGCCAGCCGGTGGGTGTGTATGCGTGGGGGTGTGGGGGTAGGGGCGTGGCTACGCCCGTCTGACTGGCACAGGCTCCTCCCCTCCTGCCCAGTATCCCACCGGCCCGCCCTGTGATTGGGGGCGGGGGGGTGGGAAGATTCTCCTTTAAGCGAGAGGGAAAAGAGAAAAACATTGGATACCGGCTCTCTCCCCCTGTTCTTCAGGAACCGGTTCTATGCCCTGACCTCTCTTCCATCTGCCTTTATTTTTTATTTCGGGGATGGGAGAGGGCCTTCCTTAGCAGAGGTTCGCTGGATTCCTCCTTTCTCCAGAAGGAAGACCCTGCTCCCGTGAGCATGACCCCTATTCACCCAGGGAATTGAGGTTAGCAGGCTGTTGAAGGACTTTATTTTTTCTCCAAGGTGACCTATAAATCTTTTATCCTGACAGGGAGGAGAGATGGGTTTTGGTTTCTCTACCTGTATGCTTCCCCTGGAAATCTTATCTTAGCAAAAGGAAAGAAAGCCCCCTTCCCCTCTTAGCTTTGTCTCTCTGGCCTACACTCTTTGCTAGTCTTTGCTGAAGATATTGAGCGTTTGTAGTGGGGGAGTGGAGTCTGTCCCCCAAACTTAGGACGAATCTATCCCTCTGTGGAGTAATCCAATTTAGACTGAAGGCTTTGGCCTTTCTCTACTCTGTCCCCACCCAGTCTTCAGATCTCTTTTCTTCCCAAACCTCCAGAGGAAAGGGTGTTTATTGATCACCACCCATCCCACCCCCATCTGCCTGAAATTCTCATCCAGGCTTTGTCTGTTGCTCTTCCAGAATATTCAGCCTGAGCTTTGCACAGTTTGGGCAATGTTTTGTAGAATTGCACTGCATTGAATTGAATGGGAATTATATTGAGGCCTGTTAAGTTGCAAGGATTGGAAACCTGGTTTCTAGTCACATTTTTATCTACTGTTTGACCTTGAACAGGTCAGTTACTCTCTGGGCCTTAATTTCTTTGTATGACAAATTAGAGAAGGTTGAACTAGAAATTTTCTAAGCTCTAACATATGTCACTTCTTTCCTAGGGCTCTGTAGGTAATAGACATTGTAGGTGACATCCAAACTCTGGTCCCCTGCCTGATTTTCCTCTCCTGTTTTCAGAAGATTTCAGAGTCGTATAGCCCTATCACATATAGCCCTATCAGAAAAAGTACTGCAACTAAAGCCTCCAGAGGCATAGGTGGACATTTGGGGCAACTTACTGGTGGTCACTTTTCCCCTTATCTCCTGTCCCTCTGATGTTGTTTAGGCTAGACTTGAGTCTTTGCTGTTTGGTCCCAGAGCCAAGCCTTCTTTCCCTACTCACAGGAATCTTCCCAACGCCCAGGGCCCTGCAGATGTCGCTGGGAAAGTGGTGATCCAGACAGGACCAGGCTTCCCCCACGGGACAAAGGTGAGTGGGCACCAGATATCACAGGCTCGCTGCCTGGCTCCATCCCTTTATCAGGACTGAATCAATCGAGTCCTGACAAACCTTGCCGCTTTCCGCTTTCTCACTTTTCCATTTTGCCAGCCGGGGGAGTAAACTGCCCCCCGAAATTATCTCCCAGAGTCCCTGCTGACTTATACCCCCACCCCCCATTAGAGGAATGGCACATGCCTTTGGTCCCAGAAATTTGGCCTAGTCTTTTAGGCCAACCTTGGTGCCATGAATGGCATTCAGCATGTCTTGTGTGAAGAAGGACCATCGCCCACAATGAGAGGCAGGTGCAGAGGGAGCTGCCAGGTGGGCAAGGGGGCCAGGGTGTCAGGAGACGCAGTGGCGCTAGGACCCAGATCCGGGTCGAAGAGCCAGAATGCTGGGCGCTAGGACCCGGCCGCCGAGGCAGCAGAGGGCGGCTCTCTGGGCCGCAGCTTCCCCGCCCCCTCCGGCTCCGGCTCCCTCCTCCCTGCCGGCCATGTTGGCTCCGCTCGGGCCCCGCGGTTGAGCCGCGTCCCCCTCCCCCTTCCCGGACCCTGAGCCCCTTCCCCCGCGGGCGTCCCCTCCTCTCCCGGCGCCCGGAGCGTGGCCATGTGAACTGATCGCCCCCCGGGGAGAGACGAGCCCCGAGCCGGACTGGACGCTGCCGCCTCAGGTCCGTGGAGGTCTGTCCCGGGGGCCTGAGGGGAGGGAGCCCCGCTTTCATCGGAGGCATCCCTCAGGGAACTGAGGCTCCCGAGCCGGCTTGAGCACCGCCTGCGGCTTATTTTCAGTTACGACCCAGCAGCGGGCGGGAGTCTCCCTGCCCCCGGGAGCTGGGAGGCGGAGGGTGGCGGTGCTGGTGGGTCTGCTGAGGACCGGTGACGGGGCGGCGGGGGCGGGAGGAGCTGTGGGGGCTCCTGGTGGCGGCTGCAGCGGCAGCGGCGACGAGGAGGCGGAGAAGCTGCCTGGCTGGTGGAGATGACTCCTGTGGAGGACTCGGGGTGGAATCCCCGGGAGGGGCTCCACCTCCTCGGGTGGGGGTGGGGATTGCCCGAAAGCGAGGGGTTCCCTGGGAGGGTTAAGCACTCCGTTTGTGGGGAGCGGGGCGCCTGAACGTGTCTCCCCTGCGGGACGCGCACGTTCTCCGAGCGTGGTGAGCAGGAGAGAGGCCTTCCTGGGATGGTGCTGCGCTTGGCGAGGGAGCCGGTGCATCCCACACTCCTGGGATGGGGGCTGATAAAGCTGATACTGAGGCATGCGGATTTGGAGCTGGGTTTTGGGGCTGAAGGGAAGAATAAAAGAGGGATCCCTTTCCAAGGGGATCCCTCACTAAGGGGATCCCCATTCCCGTGGCAGAAAAGATGATCTCACATCATCCTTTTCTTTCCTGGTGTTCCCAGATTTCAGAGGAGGGCAGTGCCGCTAGCAGTCATCCTTTGTAGGGTTTATTGGAGTGAGGGATTTGCATCCTTCGGGGGTCGATGGGGGGATAGCTTCCACCTCCATCTGTACACAAACAGCCCCTCCCCCAGCCTCCCGCAGGAAGTGGCCGGGAAATGGCAGCTGTGCGTTCGCTGCTGCGTCTCTTGTTGTTTTGAAATGTCCATTTTAATCAGATTTAGTTTCATTTTCTGAGGCCTTCTGGGCAAGCTTGGATTCTGTCTACCTTTCGTTGGACTTTTTTTTTTTTTTTTTTGGTTAACTTAATTCGTCAACTGGAAGTAGTCACTGCAGTTGACTCACTGTTCTGATCCCCCTCCAAGCATCTCTGTCTCCCTGTCTGGATTTTTTTTTTTCCCTTGAGCTAGAGGTCATAGAGAAGCAAATTCAGTTTTCACCAGCAGGGCTACATTCTCAGTACAAAGTGATGAAAATTCCCTCAGCACACATGACTGCCAGGAAGACTTGGGATCTTTTGTGGCATAAGAGTGGCTTCTTGGGATCCTGCTTAGAATCTTCTTAAGCATGGCAGTTTCTGAATTGCAGAGCACCTGAGCAAGTGAGCTTGTGAGGTTTAAAAAAAAAAAAAAAGGTAGGTTCTGAGAAATGAAGATTTAACTATGAATGGGATTTGTGTGTTGGTGGGTTTTTGAGTTAGTGTGAGGGTAGTGGGATTGTTCTTCAGCGGTGATTCTAGTCCTAAGTCTGGGAAGCCTGTTGGTTGACTTAGGTAGAAGGTTTTACCTTCTGAAGAACCAGCTAATTAGAATAGGAGAGTTTGCTATCATGTGACTTACCCTTAAGTCCATAAAAGACATCTTCCCTCATATTAGTCTTCTTGGAGAGTGGTAAGCTTTTCCTGTGTCCTGTGTAAAATCATGTGTCCAGATTTTCTCTTTCTCCTACCTAACTCCAGGAGATTTCTGTTAGAGCATACAGTGATGGTGTGCTTACTGTGTCTCAAGGCCTTTTAGTTAGGGACAAGGGTTGGCCGCAGGATTTTAGATTTTGAGAGATGAGGTAGTGATTTCATTTGGACTAGCTTGAAAACTGCTTAAGCCTGGCATTTAAATCATCCTTTCAGTATTTTCCAATCACAAACCACTCTCTTGGATGTAAATCCCTAGATTAAAGGTCCGGGATAGGAACAGATAGACAAATAAGATTCTGTGATATTGACATTCTCATTGTTAAGTCAGCATCATTGCTCTTTTCACTGGGGATATTAGGGTTGTTGATATTCTGGAAATAGTAAAAACAAATCTTTCTGAATCTATGGTCTTTTTCTTGTTCCCTCTGGTTGGTTGGGTCCTTTGAGTTGCTTTTTGATACAGGGTTGATTCTGTGCTGATTGTTAAGTTCCCCTTTCTCAACCTTTGCTTACCCAAATTGGGACCTGACAGAATAGTAACTTGTTTTTCTCTGTTAGGGGTTAAAAGAGTGAGGAAAGGAGAAAGGACCACACTTTTTTCTTTAAACTCTTTAAAAGAAACAGAAGCTGGTTTTGAGAAAGTAGATATTGACTTCATTTGATAATGAAGCCAATCTTTCATGGCCTTCTTATAAATGGCTGCATTTTTATATCAGAGAAGTGGATTTCTTAATCTTGACTGGTCCTTTAAAACAAAACAAAAAAATCTCTGAAGGAAAAAAATTGAGGTGCTGGGAGAACTGTGTGGGCTGACCTCAGAGCTAGTCAGAAATCTAGAACACCCTGAGAGGCTCATCTTGCAGTCTTGTGGTTCTGGAATCAGGTGTTGCCAAGAGAGAAGCAAAGTTTGTTAGGGTTACTGACTGTGTCTTGGCTGCTTGACCTTTCTTGTCACCTCTGAGGAGGTCAGGTGTCAATCAACTATATTTTTTTTATGTCAGAACAAGATGGAAGTTAGTCAATAACAGGTGTGAGGTTTGGCATTGTGTGAGATGTGTATAGTGAGGCAGTAATGCCCAAGTTTTTATGTCCTAGAACATAGAGTGAAGTATGAAACTCGAGGTATTTCCTGGGACAAATAATCTTCCTTTTTTTTTTTCATGAGATATGGTTATCCTTAGATGAGATGAGAGAGAGTAATACTTTCTCACCATTGTTGCATGTGGGTCAGAAGGACATGTTTCACCAGCCTGTCAGTCTGCATAATTTTGAAATTTATAAAATTCTGCAAAACAGAATTTTTTCTCCTTTGAAGAGCTATAGAAATTGTTCTTGGACTGGGTCACTGGCTGTAAAAGTAGCATTGACTTAGTGTTTTTGTGCTTCCCCTAGTTATAAGGAATACTTACTAAGGGCATTTTACAGACTGGAAGGATAATGTGACCTTACCAAAAATTCATCAAAAAAGTGGTAAAACGAGTCTTAAGAGATAGGTGATATCAATACTTTTGGTTTTCTGGAATTGGACTCTCCATAACCTGCCTCACTAACGGATCCTTAACCTGCCTACTCAGCTCAGTTTTTAGGGGTTGAGGGTGGGGATGGGTATCTTCTTGGAGTAAAGGGTGGCGTCCTTAACGGTTAGACCTGAAATTCTGAGAAACAATCAAAGCCGAAAGAGGGAAATAACCTTTGTTAAAACCTCTGGAGAGTGGCTTTTAGTATCTTACAATTTCAGAAGTATTCCCAGTGATCTCACAGTGAAGTGACCAGAGCTGTGGCAGAAAATTTAGCCTATGGTTAGGTTGTTATGTGGTTCCTTTACGCAGTCAACAAATATTTAAAAACCTACTGTGTACCTCAATTGTTCAATTGAAGTAAGCAGAACATTTTACTAATTTAGAGCTTAAATTTATTGTCAGTTCCATTCTCAGTACCTTTTTGTTTCCAGCTTTTTACTTTCTGCAAGGGAAGGCTGTTTAGAATATGTGAAAATTTGGGGTCTTTCTTCCCTCTAGGAATTTACATGTCTGTGAATGAGGCTGAATTTTGATTCTCAGAATAGTAGGTTGAACTAGTAAGCTGATGGTGACAGAAAAGGTAAATTTACTCATTAATTTATTTATTTCATGGAGCAGCAAATATTTCCTTTGGTTCTTTATGGGCTTAGCACTAGATTAGGTACTGGAGATATAATAGAACTTAATATCCTATTGATAGTATAGAACCTACATACTTTAGAAGAAATAAGGATGGAAGAGGAATCATTTTTGCATTCTCCTGGGCAGTTGGACAAGGCAATTGTCTCCCTTAGTATAAGCTTCCTTCTTTCATAACCTTCCTCCTGCTTAGCTTGGAATCTTGACCAGGGAAGGGTAAGGAAGGGACACTTTGAGAGAGAATGAGCTTTAGTCATTTCATGCTATAGTTTGTCTGAGTCAGACTTTCACAGGAATGACTGGGGCCATTAGAATGAATTGTCCTGACTGAGGAAGAGGCGAGGGCATCTCAATTTTGTGGCTTGGCCCTTAAAATGCTGTATTGGTGCAGGAAGAGAGTTTAGCCAGGGAAGGGGTTTTTCAGGGTAAAGTCGGAGTGTCCTTGCTGGCAGCATCAGTAACTGGGGGCAGTGAAAACTTTTGGAACTTTCCCAGGGTGTGGGGCAGGAATGAGGCAGTGTTTGTATTGAATATATTAAGAGTATGGTGGGTGATTCCAGAGTTTGTATAACATTCACAATTATAAAGCTAAAATGTAGTGGTATGATTTATTTACTATACAGAAAAGTTGCCTTTGCTGTCTAGTGAAGATAAACATTTATAAATTTCTCCTTACCCCTTTCAAAAAAATATATAGCAACTTCCCCTTTAGGGAATTTTGATATACTATCTGGCATGAAAACCAGAGAGCTACAGGTGTAGCTACAGGCTACAAGGTGTCCTACTGGAGGGCATTAATGTAATGTACCTTGTCTTTTTGGGGTAGCCTCAAAGGCCTGAGTATTAGGCACCTGCAATAGTGTTGAATCTGTAATATTTACTTCAACACTTTGTGCATTGTCAGTCTTTTTCTGTAAAAATCTTGTCACAGGCCTACAGGGTACTAACTCTTTGATTGGGACTGAGAGAAAAGCTCCCTTTTTATTTGGCCTTGTAGCCCGGGGCTTTGCAGCTCTTTGTCCACTGAAGGGACAGTGTCCCTTAACTCTTACAAATGAAACATAGGGACTTTAAAGAGATCTATTTATATATTCAATTGGCCCTGGACTGGGTGCTTGCCTGTTCCTACTTCGTGGCCTGGAGAAGTGTCTTTTCTTCTGGGGGTTGGGCGTTGACTGATTTCTTCATTTGGCCAAAATCCAATTAGTTCAAAGGGAGACATCCTCCTTTACTTGACTGTCCTCCTTACTGACTCTGAATGGGAGGACAGAATTTACCTTCAGGCTTGACTGGGAAAAGCATCTTGGGTAGGAAGGTTATAATGATATTAACCCTAAGTTTATTGCTGAGAGGAGCTGTTCATAGTGTCTTTGCATTCCTGTACTATGATCCCATATTTATGTGTATCTGGAATCAGATGTCAAGTTGCATATAAAGTCTGACTGGGGAATCATCCCTAGTTCTGAGGTATCTTTTATAGATTATTTCATTTGATCCTCACAGGTCCTGGAGGTGGGTACTAAAATTTTAACAAATGATGAAACTGAGGCTCAGCAAGATTAAGTAACTTGTCCAAGGTCACACTGCACAGCACCAAAAATATTTTGTGTGTTTGGGAAGCATCTTGTAAATGAAGTGATCGTGGTGCTGATGACTCTTCAGTAGAGGCTGGTGGGAAATCAGGCCTCAGTCAGGCACCAGATAATTTCCCATTCCCTTTACTTATCTGATTTCTGTGAGCCTTCCACGCATTTTTATTAGTTTGTAATGTATAAAGCAGGAAATGCTGTGCTTTCCCAGACTAGCAGAAAGGAGAAGGTCACTAGCTTCCTCATGGATTCAAATAGAGAATGGAAAAAAGACCTGTGGCATATCATCAAATAGGAGGATATAGTCAAGTGCTCATAGGAAGGGAAATGTATGTGCATGCCAGGGAGATGTGTCTGCATAAAATTGTGTGTGTATGTAAAATGAGATTTGGCTTATCAGGCCCAGCATTTCTAGGACTTCTAAAATGAACAACTCGAATGTTCTCTTTGCTCTGTGATGTATACTTTGGAAGGAAACTAATCTAGAGATTAGGGAATGAACTTTCATGCTTGAGTTCAAATCCTTCATTTCAGAAGCATCACTCATCTCATAACGCTAATTTTTCATATCCCTTACTGCTGAAGAGTGCTCCTTAACTATAGGGAAGTCCTTGAGGACCCTTAGGTCTTTTCTTTATAAATACCTGGTTTCATCATCTAATCATAGCAGGTTTAAGTCTGCTGCTTATTTTAGAGTGAAGATGAGAAATCCTCTATGGAAGACAAGTCAGTTTCCTAAAAAAAAGTTTTCCCCTTAAAACAACAAAATTCAAACTTTTTAAAAATTTTAATTTTAGTTAAAATTTATTACAGTAGAGGTAATTACAGTATTTAGTTTAGCCTGGAAAATTTTTATAGCTGTCATGCCATGTACTAAGGTTTATATTTCATGTTCAGAATTATGTTAGATTCACATACATACCTAATCATGTATAATTTGCAATGTGTAGCCTATTCGGAAACATAACACTGGCAAACCTTGGGCAGTGTTTTATATATATTCTTGATCTTTACATCTGATTCTTTTTTAAAAGAGTATATTTAAAACATTACCTAGGTTTGCGTATTACCTCATTTTGGGAGCTTGACAAAGAAACCTTTGTATCTGAAGTCTTCTGCTCTTTATAAAGCATAAGGAAACCAAGGAGTTGTTTTTCCTTTTCAAGAGGATGAGAGAGATGTTTCTCTCACATCAAGTTAGTATGTACTAGTATATTGCAAGTATCTGATTGAAGCATTGGACTTTACCAGTAATTCTGGCTTCTGTTTCTTATCTTTCTTATCTTTCTTCCCTCTTCTCTCTGCTCTATCAAAGTAAAATTTATTCTAATCAAGGGCTTCATTTCTCATTCCTAGTGGTTTATCACCTCATATTCAAGAGAGGGTGAAAAGCTTTTTTAACTGTACCATCCTTAGTGTGCTATCACATTTATAAACATAAGAATCTCCTTTAGGGGGCGGATGTGGCTCAAATGGTTGGGCGTCCGTCTGCCATATGGAGGGCCCTGGGTTCGATCCCCGGGACCTCCTGGTAAAATAAAAAAATATATATATATAGAAGGCGCATGGGCTGCCAGGCTCTGTGTGCTGGTGAGCCGCCAGGCCCCGGGAGCCATGCAGCAAGATGATGATGTAAAAGGAGAGAGACAAGACGAGATGCTCCGAAAGCTCCGAAAACCAGGAGCCGAGGTGGCGCAGATGGCAGAACACCTCTCTCCTACATCGAGGTCTCCAGGATCGAATCCT